>PVJO010019206.1:0-34904 GCA_004026905.1 Hystrix cristata | reverse complement strand
TGAGGGAGGGTTGGAAGGTGGAGAGCAGCCTGGGTTCCATGGTGACACTCTGGGTGGGGGGGACTGTCAACCGATGGGGCTGGAGGCAGGTCGGATGAGGAAAATGCCAGTCGGTGGGAAAGTGTCTCTTTGACTCTCTGTCCAAAAGGTAGAGGCTGACTGCCCCCCTACCAGCATGGGCTGTACTTAAAGGTCTCTCTCTCTCCCTCTCCCTCTTCCTCTTCCTGTCTCCCTCCCTCCATCCCTCTCATCACTGGCTTTGTGGGAGCAGCCAGCAGCCATGTGATGAGGACACTCAAGCAGCCCCACTGACAATTCTGCAGCAAACCCCCCACCCCTACAACCCTTCAGATGACTGGTCCATCCCACATCCGGACTGCACCCCAAGCCACTCTAATTCCCCACCCACGGGGTACGTGCAACATTGTGTTAACTAAGTTGAGGGCGGTTTGCAGCAGCAGCGGCTAACTAACTGTGGAGGATGCTCCTGCAATCCAACGTGGATATCGGGTCAGATGAGATACAAGGTGGGGGGTGTCTCCTTTCGGGGGATGTTGAGCTTGGGGGTCCCAGGCAGAAATGGCCCCTGAGCACTGTGCATAAAGGTTTAGGAGGGTGGAGGAGAGATCTGGGGTCATCGGTACAGGTCGGGGTGGAAAAGGGAACTTCAGGAGTGGAAAAAGCCAACCAAGAAGAGTTTGTGGAGTAGTAAGAGCAGAAGGCTGAGTTCTGCGGACCAGGAGAGGACACCTCAGGGGATCCGGGAGAGGCCATCAGACAGGCATGAGGAGACGAAGGAAGAGAGTGGCATTTGGAAAGAGGGAGCGCTCTATAAGGCTGTAGGAAATGAGGACTGTGAAGCCCTGGGGATGTCACGGTGGCCTTGCTGAGAAGGCAGCTCCAAGTTCCCTGGCTTCTGTCCTGAGTCCCTCTGGGTACAGCCATTCCTCGCTCTCCAAGGAGGATTGTTTCGGGGACACTTCGCATGGACACCCGAATCCCCGCCTGCTCCAGCCCCCTCTCCAATATCCTCTTGTTTACATTAATCATCTCTAGGTGACTTATAAAACCCAATACAAGGTAAATGCTACACAAATAATTGCTACCTTTTTTTTTTTGGTGCCGGGGATCGAACTCAGGGCCTTGTGCTTGCTGGGCAAGCACTCTAACCACTGAGCTAAATCCCCAGCCCTGTGTATTTTTAAGATAGATTATGTTTTATTGTGTTGTTTTACATTTTTTAATGACTTTCCATCCACTTTGGTCAAATCTTTGGATACAGAGGCTGACTCTCCATTCTTCCACAGACCAGAAACAGCACGGCCTCAGCCTGGCCCCACGAGTGTTCGCTCAGATCCTCTAGGGATGAGGACACAGTCACCCCGGCCCAGAACTGTGGGGACAGACCATCCCCATGTAGGCCACCCCGGTGCTTTGAGCATGCTCTGCAGAGATGAGTTTATTTGTTTCCCATTCCTTTCAAGGGCTTTCTCAATTTCCTCTTCCTCTTTCCATGCTGCTGTCTGGGGACTACAGGGTAGAGAAACTCACCTCTAAACATACACTTATCAGAAACGCACTCACAAATCCATACTTCCAGGCTGGGGGTTCCTCTTAAGATCCTGCCTCTTCTTGAGTAATTTCAGTGGTGGCAACTTCAAGAGGAGGGAAGGCGCCTTAAAAACTCCACATAGCATCCATGTGGGACACACTTTGCTTCCCTGAGTTCTCAAAGCCCAATTTAATCCAAGCTTATTAACACATAACATTTTAATTTGCCTTTTCAATATGCTCTGCACTGTATAAGCGTAACAAATTTAATAATGTCAGAAGTAAGGATTTCATATGTTAATTACAATGTTCTATTTCTTTGAGAAGCTCTATCCAGTTGGGGTAACCCCTGTGGAAAAGAGATCGCTGGAAAGAGAGACAGTTTCTGTCCCCTCCAACCTCCTAGCCCCAAACTGCTGTATTGGAAGCAATCCGGAAGAAAAAAGTAGGTTTCTCAGGCAGGGGAAATGAGCTGAAATCTAATGTTCTCCAGCGTCTTCGTGTGGGTGCCCCGGAAGCAGAGGCTGAGATAAGGTTCCTAGTGTAAATTGTTCACTTGCTGCCCGGAAGCAGCAGAGGGGAGGAGACGTAAGCAGGAAGGGAGGGCAGCCTGAGGAAGGCAAGAAGTGGGATCCGCAGCTGCTGAGGGCAGCCAGGCCATCCTGCTGGGGAACGCGGGAGCCAATGTAGACACCCCCTGCTCCAGTCCCAAGCAGCACAGAGTTGGGGTATTTACCTGCCAGGCCTGTCAGTCACTGGTAAAGGGCCATTTCCAGGGGCCACGCGTCCCCTGGCACTTCTAGTCTCTGTGAGGATGACACAATGGGCCCCAGTGCCAGACAAGCCCACAGGAAGGGGCTGGGAGTTGGAAGTCAGGCTGGACTGTGTTGAAGGAGGGCCACAGGGTAGGGGAAAAAGGGTGGCAGAGACACCCCACTGGGATGATGATATCGCCCAGATCTGAGGCTTCTGGCACAACTCTCACCCCAGCACAACTTGGCAGCGACATTAGTTCCTGCCACCATACCCAGCTCTTTTTCTTATTTTTTTAAAGCAAGGTTGTTCTTAATACTCCAGCTGTGTAGATGAAGCAATAAGACACAGGCCGTGTGACTTGCTGTGTCAGGCACTGTAAGCCCCTTCCCATCTCTTCCGGTGCCCAGAGGCCTGACTTCTGCCTGCAGTCCTCCATCTCTGTCCCTGGGGTCTTCTTGGTCCAGAGCTGGCTCTGTTCATGAACACGGTGGGCCTGAGTGCTGCGGAGTCAAAGTCCCCGTGATCAGTCCTCAGCCAATGGTGACAAGAGCTGGCACATCCACACCCATCCCCTTGGGGTACAGGCCGTGTACTGGTCCCAGGGTCCCCAGGGGGTGGGCTCTGTGCCTGCACCGTGATGGTCCGCTCATTGGCCTCTTTCCCTCCCTGCCTCAGTACCCGGCCCTGCTGCCCAAGCTCTCCTAGACAGCTCTCAGCAAACTCTCACTCAGTCCTCGTCTCTGCCAGCCTTCGCTTCTGATGGAGCCACTCTGACATCAGTGTGCAGGTCGCGAGGCCCCCTGAACAGTCATCAGAGCTCACAGCCAGCCATCTCTTGCCCACTGCTGATAAGAGACCGGACCATCCTGGTGACAAAGGCCAGAACCACCCATTTCCCCAGGTGCATCTCTCAGAGAGGACTCCATGTGTGCCCTGTGCCAGCTCTTCCTTGTGAGTGCCCCTTCTTCTGGGGAGGGGCTGGTCACAGTGCCCACTGACCACCACCTGGCCTTGACCTGTGTTCCCCAGCCAGAGGTGAAATATGGTCCACTCGTTCCTCATATCCCACAGATAGAAGATTCCAAAAGACAATAATCAGCTGGGTGTGGTGCACATCTGTAATCCCAGCACTCTGGGAGGCTGAGGCAGGAGGATCACACCTTTGAGCCCAGTCAGGGCAACTTAGAAAATTAGTGAGAGCCTGTCTCAAAAGAAAAATAAAATAAATAATTAAAAAAAAAAATAAAAAGGCTAGGATGTAGCTCAGTGCAAAGGCACTGGGTTCAATCCTCAGTATTATAATAATAATAATAATAATAATAATAATAATAATAATAATAATGATGATATTAGAGTAGTAGTAGTCGTCTTGGCTCATTTGAACCTTACAGTGACCTTAGACGCGTAGTAAATTAAACTTCGGGGTAAATCTGGCCAGCAGATGTTTCCATAGGTGGCTCTCGTGTTACTCTGAAGACTGAAGTGGTGGCCTGAGCCTTGTGCCCCACACCTAACCTGCCTCAGAGTTCCCGGGGAGCCCCCATCCGTCCTCCATCCCCCAGCTCCTCCAGCCCGTTCTCCTCGGGGCTCCCGGAACAGTGTTCTCCGAATGCCGATCACACAGAGCCCTGCTCACACCATCCTGCAGCTTCTCTGACAGTGAGGATGCGAGTCACCCGCCCTGCATCCTCAGCCCGCAGCCTCAGGGACTGTCCCTCTCTTCCTGTCTGGGGGCGCTGCCCCGCCTTGTCTCCACCTGCAAATCATTCTGATTTGCAGTCAGTGTAGCCCTCACTGCAGAAGACCTTTTATCTGTTTATTCTCTACTCACTTCCTGGCTGTGAGCACCTTGAGATCGGACGCGGTCTGTCTGTCTGTCCGTCCTGGGCTGGGTCTCTGGGCAGGGTCTCCCGCAGGTGCGGCTGTGGCCCAGGACCCGAGCAGAGCTGGTGATCTGTGAGTACGTGCCGGGCGAGTGGGTGGATGAATGAGTGATGAAATTCCACATGGGCTGCTACTTAGAGCTGGGAGAGGACAGCAAGAGGAGAGTGTCCCGGCGTCCCCGGGGAGATCGTCTCCCTTCTGCTTGGCAAACAAGCATTTCGGAGATGCCATGAGCGGCTCCTTGCAGGTTCTCGTGGCAGCTCTTGCAGGGAACCTGTCATTTTCCACCCAGGCCGCTCACGGCCCAAGGGAGCCCCTTCTGAACCTCGGGGAGCGCAGCTCCACTCTCTGAGTGGGGGGGCCTGGCAACCGGGCCCTGGGTGCGCCGGCTCCTGGGGGCTTTCTCCCGGCTCCTCCCGGCCCCCTGGGCCTTTGGGGGCCTCTGCTCAGCAACCCCAGCCGCAGCCTGAGATGGAACAGGTCCTGGGGGAAGGGACTGGAAAGTGAGACTGCGGGGTCATGGGTGCTCCTGGGGAAGGGCCCCGGGGGAGGAGCCAGCTCCAATCACCCACAGCCCCCTCCCCAGGGTGCCGCACCCGCGGGAGACCCAGCCCGGAGATACAGCAGGCCACGTCCTCCGAGGAAAGCTGCTTGGAAAGTTTGCCGCTCTGTCTCTGCCCCTGAGTGCCCTGGCCTCCTGGGCTTGGGCTGCTCCAAGGGGGACAGGGACTTGGGTCCCAGGAAGCTGAGGCCCTGGCTGGCCTCACTTTTTCCAAGCTGGGTCCCAAGAGCTAAGCACTCTCAGAGACCCTGAAGCTGGTTCCTGGAGAGTAATTCCTGCCCTGCTCCTTCTGCTGCGTCGCCTTGGACTAGGCCTGGGCAAGCGCAAGGCCCTGAGTTCGATCCCCAGGACCCAAAATAAAAGAAACACATGTAATGTATGTGGCACCAGGTCCCACTCCCAGGGGAGGATTTCACGAGGTGGCCAACAAGTTGCTGAGTCCAGTGGTAGCTGCTGCAGATCGAGGATCTCAGCTATTCAAAATAGCTGAGACCAGATTTTAGAGTTTTGGGAACGTGAAATATTTATTGCTTATACATAATGAGTATCTTTGGGATGGGATTCAAGTCTGAATACAAAATTCACTATGTTTTATATATACCTCATACACATAACCTGAAAATAATTTTATTCACTATTTTTTATGTGGGAGTGGTGGTGCATGTCTGTAATCCCAGCAATCAGGAGGCCGAGGCAGGAGAATCGTTACCAGTTCAAGGCCAGCCTGAATTACTTGGTGATATCCTGTCTCAAAATGAATAAACAACAACAACAAAAAAACACAAAGAAAATATTTTTCATAATTTTGTGCATGAAATGCAAGTTCATGGAGTAGAATTTTCCACTTGGGAGGTCGTGTCAGAGCTGGAGGAGTTTCAGATTTGGGAGCATTTTGGAGTCGGGGATGAGAGCCACTCAACCTGCACGGACATTTCTGCGGGTGCCTCTGCCCTGGCCGCATCCTGCAGAGTGTGCTGGTGACGGGGCCGGTCTCTCTGTCCTCCAAGCACGGACCTGGATGTGCATGTGAGAAGCGATTGAAAAAATATGGTGAATATTTAAACAGAAAATGTATTACAGCTGGGGATTTAGCTCAGACATTAGAGTGCTTGCCTTACAAGCACAAGGCCCTGTGTTCGATCCCCAGCACCAAAAAAAAAAAAAAAATGTATTACAGTAAAAGATACATTGCCATTAACCGCCCCGTTGCTCCTCCTCGCTTGGAACGCATTTATCCCATCGTTTTGCTACGTTCTGAAGCAGCTCTGCAAGTCCTCTTTCATGTCTTTGACTGAGCTGTCTTGGCTGCCTTGATGTCCCCAATCCTTTTAAAACGGCTACCTTCCGTGGTTTTTTGGATGGGGAAGAGCCAGAAGTCAGCTGTGGCCAGACCTCATGAATGAGTAATATTCGTGAGCCCACTTTTCCATGGGATGGCCCTCGGCAGCTGTGGTCACCTAATTTTTGATCACAGCTGTAAAGACACTCACGAAAGAGGACTTCCAGAACAGCTCCAGAAAGTGGCAAGAACAATGGGAAAAGTGTGTTCGAGGCGAGAGGGAGTATTTTGAGGGAGATTAGTGACAATGTAATGCATTATAATTACATTGTAATGCAATGCAATGTAATGCAATATAATCTTTTACTGTAATGCATCTTTAAAATTTAAGCATTCGCCGTATGGTTTGATCATACCTCATACTGTCGCTAGTACCCTTGGAAGATGTGGCACCTGGGGCAAGAACAGCAGCCACTGTCTCTTTTCCTCCCATGCCGTAGGTGCTTATTCATTCAACAAACTCCACTGCAGGCAGCCTGCATCCTGGGCCAGTCCCGGAGTCACACCTCCCAGCAAGCAGCTCACAGTCAGCAGATCCGTGGAGAGTCACCACGTCACCACTTAAAACATGCTGGGACAGAGGATGGGTGGGAGCTGATGGCTCCGCAGAAGGAGGAGTAGGTGCTGGCACTGGCTTCAGAGGGTGGAAGACAACCTCGCCAGATGAGGAAGGCTGGCGAGCACCCTCAGGCTGCAGGCAGAAGTGCTTGGCCCAGCGTCCTGTCCCAAGACCCGAGTCGTGTCATTTATGTATCTCACATATAGTATCTCATTTAATTATTTAAGCTGGAATGATTTACCAGTGACCCCATCTTTGATGCATGGCTCAGTGAATTTTCACATGTGTGCACACCCAGGAAATTGCTTCCCCGGTCCAGAGACAGACATCTCCAGCCCTAACAGCCCTCGTACCTTTCTTTCCTCATGGGCATCTTCACACTCAGGCAGCCTTTGGTCTACTTGGGTCATCACAGATGACAGAAAGCCCCTTTCACAGAGCCCATTCTGTAACGCCCACCCTTTTACAATCCCAAAGTGAAATCAGTCCGTGAACCCTAAGTTGCGAAAGGAAAGTATAATATATACATATACATTTGTAATAAAGCAGCAAGGAAGTGGTTTAGGAGATAAATGTTCCTGGAGGAATATCCTAGACACAAACCTTCCCAAAGGCCCTTGGGCCCCTGGGCCCCTGGCGAGAGCCCCACCCTCGGCCGTCAGAGCTGCAGGGGCCCCCTAGCACCCGCCACAGTCAGAAGGGCAGGTGAGGGCTCAGGAAGGGGAGAGAGCTTGGCCAAAGTCACAGGTTCACTTACTGCCAGGGTCAGACCCCAGACACAGAGGCTATGGGCTCAGGCTTCACCACTTCCGTAACAGTGAGGGCCAAGGATCCTTACCAGGTGTGGTGGACTTATTATTGTGGTCGGCTTGAGCAGGAAGGCCCAGCTGGACTGAGTCAGTGTGGTTCCGGGCGTGGAGGATCCACCTGAAGGTTATTGCCAACAACACTAAGGAGAACGGGAGCAGAAGATAGCAGGCAGCTGTTTCCCAGGAGAAGCTCTGCTGCGGCTGGTTCTCCTGAAAGGGACTTGGCTGTTCTCATTGAAGAAGGAGCTCCGGGCCTTGCTGTCATCAAGGATGGCTGCTGTTTGCTTCAGGGGAGCTCTGGTCTTCATCTCTGCTGTGAGTGTTGTATCTTGGTTCCAGTATAGATTGCTTCAGCCATTTAGTGCAGATACGGATGCACACAGGACAATGCTGTGGGCTCCGAGTCCTTGACTGGCTGTTTCAGGTCTCCAGTGTATAGATAGATTTTCAGCATCCTTCCTGCATTTGGCTTGTGTGTAAATGTTGTAACTTGTGTTTGTCCTGTATTAAATCTGCTCTCTTGCACACCACTGACTCTAGAAAGGTAACTAATACACCAGGATTAAGTGAGATAATACATACAGATTAAGTGAGGTAATACGCTGAAAACATTCATTCACTGGACAGATATTTACTGAGTATCTGTAGGTTACAGGCTCCAGGACGGATGTGGGAGGTGAATTAGGGCACACAGAGCCTCAGCAGGCTGATGCTGTCAGGATAGACATAATACACAGGTAATCAAATATATAACAAGACAGTTGTTGATGATGAAAAATGTTGAGCAGATATTAAATTAGTAAGTAACTGAGGGCTGCTTCCATTAGGGGTTTAAAGGAAGTCCTCTCTGAGGGGGAGACACTATCATGGAGACAGGAACAATGAGATGCTACTACCCTCCCCCAAGAGATGGGAGGAAACAGCATGCTAGGCAGAGGGGCAGCCAGTGCAAAGGCCCTGAGGCAGGCTTTGAGTATCTTTGGGAGTTCTAGAAAAATGAAGAAAGCATAGGGAATATGAATGTTAACATTAAGTTGCCCAGAGATACAGGGCTAAATGACACGGGGCCTCATAGATCTGTACTCTGGCGGCAAGGGAAGCCTGTAGAAGGTGTAATCACAGATATCACCTAACCTGAATTACATTTTTAAAATTCCCTGTGACTGCTCTATGGAGAAGGGACTGAGGCGGGTAAGAATGGAAGGAAAGAAACCAGTGAGGTGTTCAGGTGAGAGTGGAGGAGCCCTGACCCAGGAGGCAGTAGGTGGAGAAGTGGGCAGATGTGGCTTGGGATGCACTCACTCGGCAGGAGGCCTGCTCGGTATTCCTGTCCTGTCCGGCGCGCTCCCTGCCGGGCACTCAGTACGTGTTATCCTGGCGTCTTCCAGTGCTGCCTGGCTCAGTCCAGCGAGGGGGCCGATGACAGAAAGCAAGGCTCCCTGGACCCTCACCGGCCCTGCCCAGCAGCCACCACACCCTACTCTCCTCCCCATTGCCTCAGGGTCCCTTGCCGGGCGGGCATCGCCCTCTGCTCGGCCAGGAGAGCCCGACTCTCTGCCCGGGAAGTCCCTCCTTATACTACTTCCTGGCCCTCCTGCCTCCCACCCAGTTCGGTGCTGCAGGTCCCTGCAGGGACTGAGCTTCCCGCTGCTTCCTCCGCGGCCTCCAGGCCTCCATCTGCCATCTCGGCAGTGCCCTGGGAAGGGCCTGGAGCCTCCTTCCTCTTTGGCAGAGGAGGCCAGCGTCTCGGCCCGAGTGCTTGCAACAGGCCAACAGGTGCAGTAGCTCTCCAGGCGCTTCCTGTACCAGGACAGCGATCAGGGGCACAGGGGCGCCTGCCTGCCACTCCCTGCACGTGGCTCTGCATCTGTGATGATGGTAGAGCCAGCGGGTTGCCCACCAGGCCTCTTGTATACTCAGGAGCATGGCCCTGCTGCCTCCATTATTCAGGTGAGAAAGTAGAGGACGCTGGAGTCTCTTATTCACTTGTCACAGGAGCCCTGGGCTAACACTGCCCCTGGGCAGGATCACAGATGTCCCCTGGTCTCTCTGGGCCCAGGCTGAGTCTCCGTGAGAGGACTCCAGCTCCCCACCCCACTCCCTTCCCCACACCCCTCACCACCGCTGGACGGCTGAGCTTGTGCCCAGCGCCCACCCGGCGGCACCCATGAGGCAGTACCACGCCCGCCTGCAAATCCGCTTCAGGACAAATTCTCACCACCCTGTCCCTGGCTTAGCTGCCATCATCCCTGTCCACCTGGGGCCTCCGAACTGTCCCCCATCTTCTGTCCTCAGCCTGTGCTGTGTGCAGCAGTGCTGCCCAATAGGAATGTAATAAGAGCCACACAGAGAATTTTAAATTTTCTTTGAAAAAATTTTGGCTGCACTACTGAGGATTGAACTCAGGGCCTCGAGCATGCTAAACACTGAGCTACATCCGATCCCTTAAAATTTATTATTTCTTTAAATTAAACATTTCTTTGTGGTATGGGGGATTGAACTCAGGTTACTGAGCCATCTCCCCAGTCCCAGCCCCTTTTAAAACTTTTTAAATTTTGAAATGAATTCTCACTAATTTGCTAAGTTGCACAGGCCGAGCTCAAATTTGCAGGCCTCCCGTCTCAGCTTCCCGGAGCGCTGGGATTACAGGTGTGCACCACCACACCCCACTAAAATTCATTTTTGATCGACACGTAAAAATTGTACCTCTTGGGCTGGGGATGTGGTTCAGTGGTAGAGCGCTTGCTAAGCATGCGTCAGGGATTGGGTTTTCTCCCCTGCAATGCAAGAAAAGGTACATCTTTAGGGGACCGTGTGATGTTTTGATACATGTATACATTGTGTAATGATCAAATGTGGTAATTAGTGTATATTTTGTCTTAAACACTCATCATGTCTTTGTGGTGAGAACGTCCAAATTCTTTTTTCTAGCTAGTTTGAAATACACTATCTATATCTCTAGGCCCATATCTATACCTATACCTATAACTATATCTATCTAGATAGTATTAGAGATTGAACACCAGGAACCTCTGAGCTATATCCCCATAGCATTTTATTTTTTACTTTGAGACAAGGTCTCGCTAAGTTGCCTGGGCTGGACTCAAACTCACAATCCTCCTGCCTCAGCCTCCTGAGGAGCTGGCATTACAGAGTGTACCACCAAGCCCAGTGTACAATATATTCTTGTTAGCCAATCATCCTCCTGTGCAGTAGCACACTAGAATTTATTCCTAGCAAACTGTAACTGGTGGTCTTTGTCCAGCCGCCCTGCATCCCCTCCCCTCGCCCTTCTCCGGCCTCTGGGAATCATTCTACTTGCTCCTCCGTAGGGCCAGCTTCCTTAGATTCTACAAATAAGGAAGACCAGGCAGTATTTGCTATCCTGTGCCTGGCTTTTAAAACAGTAAAGAGAAATGAATAAAATTAATTTCAATACTATAATTTTAAACTAAATATGTCCAAACTGTTACCATTCCAATGTGTGGTCAGTGTGTTGAAATTGTTAACAAGACCATTTGACCTTTTTCCATCGCGGGTCTCCACCATCTCGTCTATATGACACACTCGGCACGTCTCTGTTCCGACACACACTCCGCCTGTGCTCAGCTCAATGGCTTTGACGATGCACAGAGCAGTTCTGTTCTCCACAGAGCCAAGGCGCTTTGTAAAACGGCAGACAGGTGTGTGTCACCTCCGTTTGGGGCCTGCAATGGCTCCCATTTCTCTGAGTCCAAATCCTCCGAGGGAACAGCCCTTCTTCAGCTGCCCCATCCTCCTCCACTCCTGCAGGGTCTTTGCCCTTGTGCATGCCTTTGGCCTGGACCACTCTCATCCCAGATTCCTTTCGGCTTGCTTCCAACCTCCTTCAGCAATTTCTTGCAGTCCCAGGAAGGCCTGCTCAGACCTCCGCATTTAACCTGCAGCCCCATCCCCGATTTCTCCCTCCTTATCTCTGCCCCAACCCTCACTAATTTCTCTCCTCCAAGCTCTTGTTACCATCCAACTGGCTGTATCATGTTCCTATTTATGGTTTATTGTCTTCGTCTCCTTTTTTAAAATGTCAGCTGCAGCAGTGGGTGGACTTTGTCTGTTTTGTTCATGCCTCTGTGCCCAGTGCTTGGCACATAGTTGTACTCACAAATATTGCTTGGTTGGATGAGTAGATAGATGGTTGGAAGGATGGGTGAATGAGTAGATGGATGGCGGGTGAGTAGATGGGTGGATGGGTGGATAGATGTATCAGTAGATGGATGGATGAGTGGATGGGTGGTTGGAAGGATGGGTGAATGAGTAGATGGGTGGGCGGGTGAGTAGATGGGCGGATGGGTGGATGGGTGGGTGGGTGGATGCAGAATTATATATGCCAGGGAGGAGGCCGTTATTCCAACACACAGCACAGGCTGGAAGACCTGGGAAGCCTGTTGCCACATCCCAAGTGTGGGTCTCCAGCTCTGCTGCAGGCAGTGGCCATTTTTTCTGCAGTCAGGGGACCTGTGGGGGTGGGTGGCTGCCTGCGCCACTTCTGGAAGCTCATTTTCTCAGGCCAGTTTCTTGTGGTCTGGAAGGATTTAAAATAGTCTGTGATTTAAAGACAGAAAATCTCCCAGTCTGCCCAATTAATGTTCACAGTTCATTGTTTGTAATTGCACATAAAATTTTATAATGGGAAATTAGAAGAATTCTCTTTGAAGACCTCCCCCAAGGAACAGATTTAGGAAGAAAAATCCCATTTCTGCTTTCAAGGGATGAGTCCTCTTAGCAAAGAGTTCTGCACCCTTCCTGGGAGATGAGAATGTGGGGGCAGCAGTGTACAGAAAGAGCAGGAGCTTTGGGGCTGAGCCCCAGCTCTGTAGATAAACCCAAAAGGCAGCAGGCAGGAGTACTAAGCATTTCACACACAACCACCCTCAGGTCAGCCCTGTGAGTAAAAAGCAGTGTGCCCATTCCTTAGGTCAGAAAACTGAGGTGCAGAAGGATTGATTGGCTGCTCCCCAAGTGGAACCCACACTCCGGTCTATCTGATCCAGGTGTTGTTCGGAGACCATGTGGCCTCTGCCACAACTTCAAGCCTTCAAAGGTCTCCTGGTGGGTCACCATGGCCAGGCACAGAGACTCACTGCAGGAAAAGTAAGGAAGACAATGTTCATCCTTTAACGACATCCATCTGCCTGCTGACCACCCTGCAGGAAATATGAATGGATAATTGTTTCTAAATACTGTGATTATCTTCTGAAGAGCATAATAGCATTGCATGATAATTTTTGAATGTATTAGTATTTTTTTAAATGCAAAAAGTTAAAATATGCCACAATTTTTGAATCCCCATTTGGGCATTTCTCTATTTGTTTTCATCTATCTGGAGACCCTCAAAGACATCTTCATCTCTAAAGACTTCTCTGGTCACATACCTGGACTCCCACTTTCATTTATTCTATCAGTAATTACTGAGCACCTACTATGTGCAAGCAGCAAACAGACTAGGTCTCCTGGCAGAAAAGGGGAACCAAAGAGGGCTAAAGGGCACTTGGTGACTTTGGGTTTTGGAGGCAGTTAGACATGGGTTCACCCAGTCTGTTCCAGTTAACCATCTGTGTTGCACAAGTTACTAAATTCTGTCCCTCAGTCTTCTCATCTGTAAAGTGGGGGTAGAAGGCTCTGTCTTGGGGTTAGGGCTATAGCTCAGTGGTGGAGCATATGCCTATCAGGCAGGAGGCCCTGGGATCAATCCCAACACTGCAAAAAGAAAAGGCTGCAATAACAAAATATCACGAGACACCAGACATCTTCTGATTTGCAGGTTTTTTTTGTAGTGCTAGGGATTGAAACCAGAGCCTCATGCACACTAGGCAAGTGAGCCTACTGAGGTACTGAGCTGTAGGTGTTTATTTCTCCCAGTTCTGGAGATTGCAAAGCCAGAGATCAGTGTGCAGGTGTGCACAGGCCTGATTAGCAGATGCCCCCTTCTCACTGTGAGCTCACACGGTGAACAAGGAAGATCTGCTGTCTTTTCCTCTCCTTACCAGAAGTGCCCAAAATGGACTGATTGCCCCATGAAGGCCCCACCCCCATGGTGCCATCAAAGCCTACTTACCACCCAAAGATCGCATCTCTGCGTACCAGCTCATAGGGTGCGGGTTTCGACCTACAAATTGGGGGAAAGCAAACATGCAGTGCTTAACAGGCTCTCACTGGAAGTCTGCCTTGGGGCTGGGGATTTAGCTCAGTGGTTAGAGCGCTTGCCTAGCAAGCACAAGGCCCTGAGTTCGATCCCTGGCACCAAGAAAAAAGTCTGCCTCTCAGAGAGGACCGCGTGGTCTCAGAGGCCTGTGTCCACCCCTTCTCCATGCTGCCACACTGAGTCATTGCAACTTTAGAACAGAGAACTGTTGTGAGAAGCTGAAGGACAGGGACTCAAGACAAAGGCTACAGACTTAAGTCTCCGCTGGGCTCCGGAGGGACATCTATGGTGACACCCTTGGTGTGCTCCTTCCCCACCACAGCCATCTTTACACACTCACCATCATGGTCATCTATCGCCCCACCAAAAATAAGTGCACCCTCTTTGAATCTTGTTCCCTCTCTGTCTTTCTAACTCTGCCACTTTGTCAAAGCCATGAGGAAAAAGGTATTTCACATTCTCGTGAAACTCACTATAAGAAAAACAATGGCCAAACCTAAAAAGCATTGGCTACAGATGTTTGGCTTCGGGGTCAGAGAGGTAGTAGGGACAGGCAGAGTCTGTAGCAAACTGGGACTCTGCCTTGAAGGGCCAGTGGCTTCTTTGATTCTAGGCAGTTGTGGCCAATGAAAATACAAGGTCATGTAACAATGAAAATACAAGATGCCTGGTCTTTCACTAGAAGGACGCTATCCTGAAATGCATGGAAAATCGCCCAATTCTTTTAATGTTGGCAACCAATTCAGACTCTTCCCACTCATTGCTAAGGCCAAAGGACACCCGCAGATAGGCAGGACTGGGCCCATGTGCCAGCCCTACAGAAAAGGAGCAGAGTGTGGCTTTGGAGCACGGAAGGAAAAGTGATTCTGGGTGGAGCCAACCAGGCCAGACTCAGGCTGGAAACCAAAGGTCAAGGGAACCAGGCTGGTGAAAGAGGGGCTGGGAGATGCGGACAGCTGAACAAAGGTCTGGCGGCCTGGCCACACCTGCAGTGCTCAGGGGTGGTCAGCAACGTGGCTGGGTGACCAAAAGAATGCGTACCAAATACAGGCTCAGGAATCTAGGACTTACTCTGCCTCCCCTTGCCGTCCCCGGGAAGATTTCTAAATCTTACAGTATTAAGAGGAAAAAGCCTGGTGGACTTTTGCTAAATCCTTGACCGTGCCCCCGCTTCCTCCACCAGAACTCCAAGCATCCCTCCCCTCAGTAATCTCCATAGCTCACTCATAAATTATGAGCGCATTCATTTGCATGTCAGAAGCTCGGCCAAGAAATTAGATAAAATTGATCCACCGCAATTTATTCTCTCTATTTTTCCAAGAAATGGCCTCCCTCCCATGTTTTATTCATGGAGACACCCAGCTCTCTCTTTTATCTCCAACCCTCAGTAACATTTTCAATTTACTCAATTTATAGCAGCAAGACGCCCTTGGGCCAGGCAGGAGAGAAGGCCACCCAGAAAGGGCTGTAGGCTCCCTGCACGCCAGGGCTCCAGGGTTGTCCTAGCTTGGCAGAGGCGCCGAGGTGAGACGAAGGTGGTTCCAGCAGGATCTGGCGGGCCCTGGGCTCCGGAGAAAGGTTTCCGGGGTCACCTGCAAGGAAGAGGCTGAGTACTAAATGGGGGCCTCTGCTCCAGCTAAATTGAGGTGGGGCTGGTGTCCCTGCCGAATTCAGGGAGCTTCAGACAGCTGCTCTCTGGGGTGGCGAGGAAGGACGGCCTTCGGCCTGACTTGGGGTTGCCTACTGGGGATACCACTGCCAGACCCTCAGCCCTCCTCAGCTCAGCAAGCTGGAGATGCATCCTCAAAAAAAGAAACTGAAAAAGTCTCTTTCGCATCTTCAGAGTCAGGGTTCAGGTTGCCTGGAAGGAGTGTGGGTTTGATTTGTGTGTGTGTTTTTTCTTTTTTCCAGAATCATTTTCCTCCTGAAAGGCAAAATTTCTAGCATGTTCACATCCGTAAGGCTGGTATGGGCAGTGCCAGCTTACTGCTCACAAAGGGATATCAGAAATGTGTGCGGCAACCCACCAGAGGCCTCGAGGTAGTAAACTCAAGTGTCTGCCACAACCACGAGGGTGTCCTGGCTAGTGTGAGGCAGCAGAACCCGGCGGGGACTGCAGCAAACAGGGGCTTTCTAGAAAGGGCGGCCACGTGCCCACTCAGTTGCTGCCATAAAGAAATAACACAGGTCCAGTGTTGGCTTCAGGTGTTGCAAGAGACTCCAAAATCCCAGCCCAGATTTGAATTCTCCCAAGTTCTTAAGAAGGCTGTTGTTGTCCCCAAATAAATGCCTGCCTACCTGTCAGAGCCATCTCATCTTGGTCCACCTTCCTCACTTGACAGAGTAGGGACCATTTAATTATCTGGATAAGGCACAACCCAGAGGTGTGCCTGGAGTACACTAGGAACTTGCCATAGTTTGAACCTGGAATGTCTCCAAAGGCCCACGTGTTGGGGCTTGGTGCCCAGCCTGTGGTGCTATTAGGAGGCGGAGGAAGCTTCAAGGGGCGGGGCTTAGGAAGAGGAAGTTAGGCTCTTGGGGATGTGCCCTTGAAGGGGATCCTGAGACCTTGCTCGCTCTCCCCCTATCCCCCCACCCCGACTGCCATGGACAGGCCTCCTCCTCCACACACTCTTACCATGATGTACTGTGCTGCCACAGGCCCTAAGCAACAAGGCCGTGCAACCACTGACTGAAAACTCTGAATCCATCAGCCAGAATGGACTTCCCTCGTTCTAAGTTGATTTTCTCAGGTATTTTGCCATCATGATGGGAATAAGTATGCTAAACTGGGAGGCAGGCTGAGTTCCTCATAACAGAGGCTATGCTTGAATGTCCCCAATCTCCATTCTTCCTTTTCCCTTCAAGTTTTCAAACCCTGATTTTTAACCGATCATATCATTCTCCATCATCAAAAACAGGTTGCTGAACACAGCCAGGTGCTGTGTCTCAGCTGATGAGAAGCAAACGTAAGTGTTGAGGGAGACTTCTGGGAAAGATGTTTAAAAGGAACTGACCTTTAAATGTGCTGTAAGCATTGAGGAGCCTTTTTTTTTTTTCTTTTCTGCTTTTTCACCTTCCTGTGATCCTGAATGGATGGCAGGAGCCCTGGCAGCCATCTCAGACCTTGCAGCGATATGAAGGATGAAAGCCAATGCTGTGGTTGGTAGAGCAGAAAAAGAAAAGAAGCCGGGTCATCTGTGGTGGTAGAGCTGGCTTAGCACCCTGGCCTGCCCACATGTGGGCTTTATAAGAGAAAAAATAAACTTTATCTTGTCTTTTTTGTTGTTTTTGTTTGTTTTGGGTGATACTGAGGATTGAACCCTGGGCTTTGTGCATGCTGGGCAAGCTCTCTACCACTGAGCTATAACCTCAACTCAAGATTTACCTCTTTAAGCCACTATTGTTATGAGTTTTCTCTTATATGCAACCCACCTAACCCTAGCTTATATATGCTCTTCCAAGCTGTGATTGCTCAGAAAATCTGGGGAAAGATAGATGGGGAGAATCCAATCATTAGATTTACCTTTCACAAGAAAACCCGTGAATACACAGACTGAAGGAAAAGAGTAAAGATGGTATGCGGACCTCCTGGGATCCTTCTGGGTTCTCTGTTTGCAGGAGACCAAAGGAAGCGCTGTCGTTGGTGGGAAACCATCATGACCTTGACTGACCGTTGTGCAGCCTGGTGTGATTCGGGCCTGGGCCTACGTGCATCAGGAGGATGGGCCGAGCAGCTCTGGACAGCCCTGTGCTATGAGAATGGAGCAACAGCCAGGAGCCGTGACACGCACCTGTAAGGCTGAGGCAAGAGGATGACAAATTCAAATCCAGCCTGGAGAACATATTGACTTCGTGAGAGCCTACCTCAAAATGAAAACTAAAACAGGGCTGGCTGGAGATATAATTGAGTGCAAAGGCCTTGGATTCAGTCCCCAGAACCACAACAAAACAAAACAACCAAAAAATGGAGAGATCGTTGGGGAAAACTGCCTTTATATTCGGCAGGTCCAAGAGTCCAGGACTACGCTATGGGTGCCCCTCCCCAGTACACTAATCAGGTGTCCAGAGGAAATCGGCCTTGTCCCTGAGACACAGCTCCCCAGAGCACAGTGGGGCTGGGCTGCTTCAGATGGCATCGCCAGGGCCCCGCACAGCCAGCCTGGGCCTGTCTGCGTCCCTCCCGGCCCAGGCCTGTGTGTGACAAAGCTTCCTGCTCTGGGACTGGGGAGCAGAAGGTGAGATCACCCCCTCTGAACTGACAAAGGCCCAGGCACACAGGGGCTCAGACTGAGAGCGTGTGAGGGTTCTGCCAGGTCTCAGCTCACCTTTTCCAGCTGGGTGATCTTGGGCTGTATGAGAAGACCCAACTTTAAATGGCTTAAACACTGAGAATGGTTGTTTTTTCCCAAGTGACCAAAAGCTCCAAAGTGAGGCGGCCGGATTCAGCAACTTGACCGCGTCCTTCAGAAGCGGTTTCCTGTTACCTTTCTTCCTGTTGTCTGTGGTAGATGGAAAGATGGTCCTGTTCTGGTCTGTCCAGCAGGGCCCAGCGGATAAGGCCACTCCGGTGCTGCCTGAGAGGCAAGTGTTCTTGGAGCAGCTGGACACCCCAGGGTCAAGCACCTGCCCAAGTGGGCCTGGGGAGGAGTCAGGAGCTGGGGGGGGGGGCGGGGGGGGTGCTGCAGATCCGCAGCTTCGGGGCAGAGTCCCTGCAGGAGCCTGACACACTGGCGCCTTCTCAGTATCATCTGGGACATCAAGAGCGCTAATGGGAGACAGAACCTCAGGGTACCCCGAGGTTCTTTAGGGTCCAGCAGCCCCTGTCCACTCTCCCTGCAGGGGAGACCCTGAGGAATGCAGATATTTCTCTCTCAGGATGATGGCAGGGTCCTTATCACTCTTCCTGCAGGGTGAGGATGTCTGTAAAACACGCTTTTGTCTGTGGTTCAGCTCTCACCATGGACAGGTACAAAGGCTGTGGGCCGAGGAAGAAGACCATGAACAAAGTCAGCAAAGCCAACTCCTGCACCTGTGGGTGTCGGCCCGAGGATTTCCCCCACCCTTCCTCCAGGCCCCCCACACAGCACCTTCATTTACACGGTGCTTCCCACTTACCCAGTGCTTGTGCACTTGAACCTGGCTGCTCACCGCACTCAGATGGCCAGTGATGGCTGACCGGCTGACAGAGCCTAGGACAGCAGCCCAAGGCAGCCACTGCGAGGACGAGGCCAGGTTATGCACCTGATGAGGAAGAGTGCCAAGGTGTGGGGCTCCCGTGACACAAGCCAAACACAGCCAGAGCGCATCTCTGGAAGGGCGAGCTCAGGAAGCCACCAGGAGTGGTTGCCTCTGGCCAAGGGAGAGGAGGAACCAACTCAGCCTTAGAGCTGTTTGCAGGGCTGAAAAGTCTTGGTATGTGGCAATTTTACCTGTTTCAAATAATAACCTCATTTTCAAGTTTTTCTTTTTTGTTTCATTTTGTTTTGTTTGTACTGAGGATTGAACTCAGACCTTTACACTGAACTGCATCCCCAGTCCTTTTAAAAAATACTTTATTTTGATACAGAGCTAAGTCACTATATTGCCTGATCTGGGCTCAAACTCGTGATCTTCCTGCCTCAGCCTCCCAGAGTACTAGAATTACAGGCATGCGGCGCTGTGCCTACCTTTCAAAGTGCTTTTGCCACACCCTTCCAGTCTGGTTTAACCCTTCCTGTGGGTGGATATGGTTGGTCCCCATTTCAAAGAGAGGAAAGCTGAGTCCAGGGAAGCTGAGCAACTAGCCGGAGGTCCCCAGGGAGATTCCAGCAGGCCTGAGCGCTGGGCTCCTGGCTCTTGATCCGGAAGGGTCCCACCTGCGGAAGGAGCCTGCTCTGCGGGCACTGAGGGCGTAATGCGAGCCTGCAGAGCTGCTGTGACATCCAAAGAAGACCTCACACTTGTGACGCAGCAAACAAGTCTCAAGCCACCGGCCAGCCGGTTCCCACCGCAGTGCGTGGCTTACAGAATACATTCTTAAAATACCTGTCATATTTTATCGGATCCTGAAAATTGATTTTCTTTTTGGATGACACTCAACATAAACCGGCTGGTCATGATCTCTTTATCAGCCATAAGCTCCGGCGTGATCCCACTGCCGAGTCTGACTCTCTGGGCAGGCCTGGAACTGACAGGGGTGCTGGGCACTGGGTTCCCAAGTGACCACTGGAAGGCCCCCGCTGACACAGCTTGTGAGGGAGGCAGCTTGCAAGGCTGGGAAAGGAACGACCTAAACAATCTGAACCTGTGCTGAGCAGAAACGATCTGAACCTGTGCTGAGCAGAAACGATCTGAACCTGTGCTGAGCAGCTCCCACGGCCATGGACTGTGCCGGGAGCCAACTCACCAGCCGCACCAGCCGAGTGGAGCCTCAATCCGCTGCAGGGGCGGGACCAGGGGCGGGGCCGGGGCCAGGGAGACGACTGGTGCGAACCCGTGAGCGCTCCACAAATACTTGGCGGGCAGCTGTGAGGTGCTGGTACCTTTCTAGGTGTTACATCGGAAGACAAAAGGGAAAACGAGGAAAGAGAGGAAAGGGCAAGAGATGAGAAGATGGGAGGGACGGAGAGGGAGGGGGGAGGGGAGGGGAGGGGAGGGGAGGGCAAGGTCGGAAAATATATCTTCATTTTGCAGAGGGACCTTCCAAGAGCTTCACTCAGAGGCTCCCTGGCAAACACGCCTCACAGAAGCATTTGTTTGTCTTGCTAGCTGCTTCTTTTTTGGGTAGGGTCGTTTTAATAATTAAATCAACATTTAAAATGGGAGATTATATGACAATTTAGAGTTTTTTAGATGTTTAAAATTTTTCTTGAAAACAATGATCGAATCTGGCAATTAATTTTTCTGCCAGGCATGAGTGGCTGGAGTAGCCGACTCTTCTGGGGGGGCCCCTGCTCTCCCTACTGGACACGCGGGACTCACCTGGCCCTATGACCGCAGAACTTGCCACCTGGATAAAACGCTCTGTCATTTTCGCTGGGTTAGAGTCCTTTAATCCCTTCCCTTCCCACAAGGCACCCAAATTCATTTAAAAGTCTTTCCTGAACTGAAAGGAGGAGAGCTCCGGGGACAAGCCGAGGACCGGGGAGCAGGCGCTGTGCCCATTCCTCCCGGCCGCCCCGTGTCCGAGCGCTGTGCGTGGCTCAAAGGACAGTCTGCGTGGTGACTAATACACTTACTGCTGCTCGCCAGGTCCAGGGCCTTTCCGGGACCCAGGCCTTGTCCAGGACAAGGAACTACTCTCTCTCTGACCAAGGGACTTCTGGAAAGAGGCTAGGAGTGCAAATTTAGGGGAACAGTGGCCCACGTCCCCTGCTTTCCAGGAAGGTGGGCTTGGGGGAGGGGTCAGGGAGGATAGGGCGGAGTGCAGAGAAGCGGAGCCCCTCCCCCTCCAAGGCTCCAGACTGAGACCACGCCTCTTCCCTGCCTGGAAATTTGCAAGCAGCCAGCTCCCTCTGTGCCCACACGGTCCTAGACCTGCAGCAGTGAAGACAGTGCATTTCAAGAGAGGGGAGACTCACAGGGCAGCGCAGGTCCGGTTCAACTGCCCTTCTGTGTGGCCTTGGACTTAGAGCCAGGCCCTGCCCTCAGCGATGCCTCTCCCTGAAGGAGCAGACCTCTCAGGGCTTTGTTCCTTCTCACCGTTCAGCTAAGGAATGCTTCTTCTCTCTTCCCACCCCCGTGCTGGGAGTGGAGCCCAGGGCCTTGTCACCACATGCTAGGCAAGTGCTCTATTACTGAGCTGCATCCCCGCCCTTTTCTGATTTTATATTGAGACAGGGTCTCATTAAGTTGCCCAGGCTGGCCTTGAACTTGTGATCCTCCTACCTCAGCCTCCAAGTCGCTGAAATGATGCCCCAGGAACAGATGCCTCTTGAGTACCCACTATGCACCCAGTCCTGCACTGGACTGTGGGGCTCTCAGGAAGAAGGCAGCTGTGACTAGTAGTGACACAAATACAGGATGAGCTATATGACCACATGGGGTGGGGGCAGGACAGAGGGTCTGGTAATCAGAAGAAGGTCACATTTAAACTGAAACTCAAAGGATGGAGGGAGTTGGTCATGTAGCGTGGAAGAGAGAGGGTCTGGGCAGAATAGGGCAATGTGCCACGGTCAGAAGGCAGGCCCAGGGCGCAGCGCCTGGGAGAAGTGCGGGCAGCTGGCAGTGCGGGGGAGGAAGGAGGTGGGAAACAGGAGGCCATATGGCCGGAGAGGTAGGCAGGCCTCTCAGGGGCTGGGATAAGGCCTGGCCTGTCCTAAGGCCGTGGGAGCCACGTACAGAGACGGTGAGGAGGAGGACATGGTGAGACTTGTGCCGGAGGAAGCCAGCATGGGGTCAGAGCCCTGGACAGGGACACTGGCTCAGGGACTGCGGTGTTGGGACCCTGCCAGGACAGCGTGTGCAGCGGGGATGTGAACCAACCAGCCGCCCTTGGTCTTCCCTGCAGTCTCAGGGGACAGGGTGAGGCCCATCCCAGCTGATGAGTGTACGGTGCCCGGGCTTTCTTAATTCTGCTGTGGAAATCCATCTACATCCTGAGAAATCAAGTGTCCTTCAAAGCCCCACGCTGGAGCTTGCCTTAATTCGGACAGACACTCTCTCGTGGCTGCGTGTCCAGCTTGTGTCATTTCAAAATTCTCTTTGTTTGAGCCATCCTAGGGCTGGGGTGCTTTGTGGCTCAGGGAATCTACAAAAGACCTGACTCCAGCAGCGACAGGGACCATAGGTCTGTCGGTGAAGAAGGCTCCTGGGGCCACAGGCCCTCAGTGTCCTGCTGACATGGCACGGATGGCGGTGGCCATGGAGCAGTGTGGGGCGGTGAGCTTTGGGTCGTGTTTCAGGGAACGGAGGGAAGGCAATTTCCGGCAGCAGGCCCCCCAACCCCAACACCTCCTGCCCAGCACCAAGATGCACAGGGCATTTCGGTTTCACATCTTTGTCTTCTACACAGGGCAGTTTGGTGGCTCTGAAGGTTTCTGAGGCTTGAAGGGTTTTCTTGAACAGTGGCCAAGCCAAGGGGTGGCTTAGGGGAACTTAAACCCACCCCAAATCTCCACCAGCCACCCAGTTAAATATACAACCCAGATAAAGACTGTCTGCCTGTTCTTTGGCTTCTTGGGGGGCCCAGCCCCACTCCCAGCTAGACTAGGAACCCCTCGCTGGTCCTGGCTGCCCCACCGCCGAGTTGATGCAAGACCAGAGTTCCGGGTGGGGTCCTGTGTGCCAGACCACACCAGAAGCTCTCCAGAGCCCAGACCCTGCCTGTGAGGCCCAGCTTGCTCCCAGGTGCTCCTGGTCATGGTGGCAGCCTGGACCCTCTACCCTGCAGCCTGTCTCCTCACAGACCCATTGTGTCCTGGCTTCTGAAGTCACAGTCTGCCCCCTTCTGGTGGCTGGAAATTCTCAGAAAGTCCCTGGCTGGCAGGAACCCCAGCAGAGGCAGGGGACAGGTAACAGTGCAGGACTGAAACCCACTCCCACCCCTCCATTTCCAGTTCCTCTCCCCATCCCTGCATGTGGCAGCACGTCCTCCCATCAAAATGACAAGGCCTCAGAAGTAAGGCCTTTGGCTTTCCAGGAAAATTCTGTCATGCACAAGTCACAGGAACAGGATTAAAGGAATGGTGGGATTCTCCACCTTGAACCTTGTGTTGCTTTGCCAGCCCAAGCTGCCTTCAGTGACCTATAAATTAATTTTGTGTGTGTGTGTGTGTGTGTGTGTGTGTGTGTGTGTGTGCTGGGATTGAACTCAGGCCCTTGTGCTTGCTAGGCAAGTGTTCTACTACTGAGTCAAATCGCCAACCCGAATTTTTAAAAATAAATACACTAATTGCCCTGACACAGTTAAACTGCACAGTTGTGTGTGTGTTCCAAGCATTACACTGTTAAAGTCATCCATGTGAAGTATACTACAATGGTAAAAATATGACTGGATGTTTCTTTACTTTTTAACACCAGCAACCTTAAAACTGCAGAGGCCTGGCATTGACTGCCCCAGACCAGACATCAGCTGCAGCATGTGGGTGGGGGACCTCTGTCTCCAGAAGATGTGGAGCTGCAAACTGGTTCTAAGTTGCCTCTGCTCCCTCAGGAAGACCAAGGTCTAAAACTAAGGCCAAGGGCGCTGGGGTCAGGAGACCTGGGCTTGAGTACAGCCTTCTCTGTGTGGCACTGGACAAATGACCTGACCTCACTGTGCCTCAGTTTCTTCAGCTGCGAAACAGAGCCAATAATTCAGCTTCCCAATCTAATAGAAGAGAGGATTAGGTAAGCCAGCACATGCAAAGTGTGTGGCATAAGGTGAGGACCCAGGGACCGGGCCCCTGTAGAGCCCCAGGTGCTGGCCTCCAGGACACTTTCACCACTGACACATGGAGTCGGCTGATGACCCTTCAGCTGTGGAGGAGGCTGCCAGAATTCAAAGCCAAGATGTCCCAAGCAAACAGCTAGAGAGCTGCAGTGTTCTCTCTTCCTCCCACGCCTGCCTATGCCCGGCTTCCCGGGTGTTTTGGTGTCCTGCTAGGTTGGTTTCTTCTTCCCTTTAGTTCCCTTAGCACCTGGCTGCAGCTCCCCCAGGACCCATTCTCCTGGAGCAGACAGACGCCCAGACAGCCGTGAAGCAGGTCAGTGTGCTCAGCACCATCACGAGGCGGGCTGCGGAGGAAGTGGGGCTCAGAGGGTGCGATGGCTGATCTTGGTTGTCCACTGGCTGGATGAAGGGATGCCTAGAAAACTGGTAAAGCACACTTCCAGGAGTGTCTGAAAGGCGTTTTTAGAGAAAATTGGCATGTGGGTCAGTGAGCCGAATGAGGGAGACTCGCTCTGAATGTGCGCATCACCATCCAAAAGGTGTGGGGTGGGGGCACAGAGGGAACGAAAAAGTGGAAGAAAGGGGAAGCTGGCTGTGCGCCCACTTCCACCTACCTCAGGCGGGTGCACTTCTGTGCTGCTGTCACCGATGGCTATCAGACTCCAGGTTCTCCAGGTCTGAACACAGACTTCGCCAGCAACTCTCCGGAGGCTTGCAGGCCTTTGGGCTCAGATTGGGCTGTGTCATTGCCCCTCGTTCTGAGGCTTCCGGCATCTTGGACTGGGAAGCTGCCGTTCTCCCTGGCTCTCCGGGGTGCAGAGGGCCACTGAGGGACTCTCCAGCCTCTGACTGCATAAGCCAACCTAATAAATCCCCTCTTATAATTACATGTATTCTACTGGTTTCTCTTCCAATAGAATATGGAACTTTATTGTACGGGACTTTCCAGGTCAGCCCCAGGGGTATGCGTTGGGGATT
Organism: Hystrix cristata; assembly: GCA_004026905.1. Taxonomy (NCBI): domain Eukaryota; kingdom Metazoa; phylum Chordata; class Mammalia; order Rodentia; family Hystricidae; genus Hystrix; species Hystrix cristata. Next base: position 9,931 of record PVJO010019206.1, on the reverse strand, counting down.
TAGGAGGGACATCATCAAGTCCTAGAAGGAGAGAGAAAGGAAGAAAGGCAGAGACACCCCTTTGCTGAGATGGGGATGTGGCAGAGAGGTGGGGGGTTGTCTTTCCAGCAGGAAGTGTGCAGCACACAGCTCTCTGCACAGTCTTACAGGTTGTCAGCCTAGGTGCTTTCACTTTTAAGTGTCAAACACCAACTCAGATTGGACTCAGTACAAAAGATTTATTGGCTCATATAACTGAAAATGCCAGAGTGTGGCTGCCTTCCAGCGCCGTAGGACCCAGGGACTCACACAGTCGTTTCAGGAACCGCTTCTCGCCTGTGCCTTCCCCTGTGGTGGCTTCACTCTCAGCCTGATCTCCACACCTCACCCCCAGTCCCAGCTCTTGGATGACATCCTAAGAGCTTGACAGTGTTGCCTGAAAGGGGATACCTGCCTGGTTCCCAGTAAGTTTTAGCACAAGTCCTGAGGAGGGATCTCCTTGGACCAGCTGGGCTCCAGGCCCTTTCCAGAACCAGTCAAGAAGGCCAAGGTTTGGGACACGCTCACTGGCCAGAATGAGTCACAACCACCTCTGGATCCTTAGGCCTGAGAAGATGGTGCCTTGGACTGAGAGCTGAGAAGGGGCGTTTCTCCAAAGCGACAGCAAGGGGCTATAAGCAGAAGAAGATCTTATAGGTGAGAACAGCTGCCTACTGCAAAAGGTGGTGTTGTCCTTGGGTATTTTGGGTTTCTTTTATTTGTTTGTTTTGCTATTTCATGCCAAACACAGGAAAGATGCTACACCAATTTGGTAGCTTGTGCCCCGAGGACCATGACACTGCCTGACTGAAAAAGGTCTGGGGAGGAAAAAAGCTCTCACTGCCAAGCCTCCAGTCACAAAACACAAGCTTTTGCCTCACGTAGATCCGGGCTGCCCAGACACACACAACTCTCTGGACAGCCAGTCTTAGCTCCTGGTAGCCTGGGGCCACGACACCCCAAACAGCTGTGTTTTCTACATGAAAATGTTGCTCAGTCGGGTGTGGTGGTACATGCCTGTAATCCAACACTTTGGGAGGCTCAGGCAGGAGGATAAGAACTTCTAGTCCAGATTGAGCAACTTATCAATTAGTGAGAAAGACCCTGTCTCAAAATAAAAAATAAAAAAGGACTGAGGGTGCAGCCCAGTACCAGGTTTAATCCCCAGTACCGACTAACTAATTAAGGTTTTTAAAAAAGTTGTTCAAGATGCTCTGTACTTCTAGAAAAAGAATGATCTAAGATGCATATTTCCCGCAAGACACTTTAAAGTATCTCAAATTAGAATGTGTTTCACAATGATTGTGCCCCTTTCATGGGGTAATGGTTTTTTCTCTCCTCTTTGGCTCTTCTTGCACCCCAACAAAATCTCTCATTAGGTAGATGAAATGCAAAAAAGTACATATTTTGAAAAAACATTGTTCTGACAATTGACAAGAATCAAACAAACAAAGAAAAAACCTGGAATTAATAAGCATTTATAGCAACGGTTGCAGGATATAAGGTGAGAATGCAAAAGTTGGTTGCTTTCCTGTACACCAGCAATTAAATTGCATTTGAAATTTAAAACAAATATGTACACATTTTATGAGGAAAACTAAATAAAATGATGAAAGAAATCAAAGAAGACTTAAATAGATATTCTATAGTCATAGATAGGAAGGCTCAATTGTCAGTTCTTGACAATTTCTAGATTAGCCCAAATTGAAACTCTGGCAATCTATCTATGCCAGATATGGACAGGCTCATTCAAAAGTTTACACAGAAAAGTAAAAGACCCAGAATAGCCAACTTAAAATGGAAGGAGAACAAAGTCCGAGTACTGAAGCACTACCTGACTTCAAGATTTAGTGTAAACCTAAATCTTTAGGGAAGAAGACAGTGTGGTATTAATGAAAGAACAGACAATAGATAATGGAACAAAATAGCCTCAAAATAGACCCGCAGAGTCAGTGGATCTTTGACAAAGGACCAAAAGCAATAAAATGGAGTAACGATATTCTTTTTCAACCAATAGTACAGGAACAACTGGTCATCCACATGCAAAAAGAAAAAAATCCAGACACATAGATATAGACCCAGACCTTATACCCTTTATTAAAATTAATTCAAAATGGAGCATAGCTTTAAATATAAAATGAAAAACTATAAAACTCCTGGAAAATAACATAAGATAAAATCTGAGTGACTTTGGGTTTGGTGCTGACTTTTTAAATGCAACACCAAAAACACGATCAATGAAAGAAATAACTAGTAAGTTAGACTTCATTAATACTGAAAACTTCTGTTCTGTGAAAGATGCTGTCAAGAGAATGAGAAGACAAGCCACAGACCAGGGAAAGAATTTGCAAAGCGCACAGGTGACAAAGGATGGTTATCCAACATAGACAAACAACTCTTTAAGCAGTAAGAAAACAACCTGATTAAAGAGTGGGCGAAAGACCTAAACAGACATCCCACCAAGGCAAATATAGAGATGGCAAAGAAACAGATGAAAAGATGGTCAACATCATACTACCAAGAGGGAAATCCCAATTAAAACAACAGGGGGCACCACTATACCAATTAGGTGGCCCGAATCAAGAACTCTGACAGCACACAGTGCTGGGGAGGCTGCAGGGCAGCAGGAATCTGCTAAATGATTCAGCCACATTGGAAGATGGTTTGTCAGTTTCTTTTCTTTTTTTTTTTTTTTGCCAGTTTCTTACAAATTAAACACATTCTTACCATATGACCCAGCAAATGTACTCCTTGGTGTCTACCCAAACGAGTTAGAAATCTGCAGTCACACAAATGCTTGCACATGGAGATTTATGGCAGCTTTATTCATAGCTGCCAAAACGTGGAAACAACCAAGATGTCCTTCGGTAGGTAAGTGGGCAAGCTGTGGCACATCAAAAAAAACAAAAAACAAGAAAACCAGGACTATTAGTTAGTACTAAAAACAAATGAACTATTAAGCCATGAAAAGATATGGAGGAGCATTAAACTCATATTACTAAGTGAAAGTCAATCTGAGAGGCTATCTACATCACTGTATGATTCCAATGATACGATATTCTGGAAAAGGCAAAACTACAGACAGTAAAGGGATCAGTGGTTGTCAGAGGCTGGGGGAGGGAGAAATGAAGAAGCAGAGCAGAGGATTTGGAGACAGCTAAACTAGTCTGTACGATATTATACTAGGGGATACATACTGTCCGTCTGTCCACACCCACAGAATGTACAACACTAAGAGTGAGCCCTGATGTAAACGATAGACTTCAGGTGACAATGACGTGTCAATACAAGTTCATCACTTGGAACAAACATGTCACCATGGTGGAGGATGCTGACAATGGAAAAAGCTGTGTGAGAAGTGGGGGTATATGGGAAACATCTGCGCCCTCTGCTTGAGCTTGCTGTGAATCTCAAACTCCCGTAAAAAACAATGAAAAAAGAAAGGCTGGCTGATCCGGGTAGGCACTATAGCATAACAAATTTCCCCAAGTCACCTTTGTTGCCTGCCATGGTTCTGGAGTTTGACCGGTCTCAGTTCTCCCTCAGGGTCTCTTAGAAGGCTGCAGCCAGATGGTGCCTGGGACTGGAGTCCTCTGGAAAGCTCTGTCCTGGGCTCAGGGGGAGAGTGGTCACCTAGCGTGTGTTGAGCCCGGGGTTCTATCCCCAGCACTGCTAAAGAAAGTCTTCCTGCTTCACGTGCAGGATGCCTTAGGTCCCCTGAGATCACAGTAGCAACTGTCAGCCCACGTATCTCTTCTCAGCCTCCTCATGTGACCTGGGCTTCTCTGAAACATGGACGTGGGGTTGTCAGGGTGAGCATCTGCAGAGAGGGAGGGAGGGGAGCGGAGGAAGCTGGTGAAAGCTTATGACCTACACTTAGAAGCCAAGCAGAGTGGCAAGGTCACTTCACAAGGGGGCAGGAAGGAGGGAAGATAGTCATGGCTCTCTTTGTAAAATATAATCTGCACACTGATCTACCCTCCAGCCAGATAATGGGTGGTGGTGGGCTGTTTTCCTTCCCTGCTCTTGTGACCTGCGTACCCATTCCCTGCTGGACTGCAGCTGACACTTCAGCTCATCAGCCCTGGTCCCCGTGGTCCCACCAACAAAAGCACATGAGACCTTTTTGCCTGATGAGAGTGCCGTGGCCTGGCCCAGGCTTGAGTTCAGGCCTGGCTGCTGCACTAGGAAAGTTGAGGCCCTGAGCAGGGGGCCACCTGTCGTCCAACTGAGGGGCTGCGCTGGGCCTTACCTGCAGAACCCCTGTTCTTCTCTCTGTCCTCCCTCTTAGAGCCACCTCCTCTGGCCCATGCACCCCCTTCAGCTCTCTCCTTGAGGTATCAGTATCTGGCAGTTACCTCCAGGTTCTGTCCAGAACCTGGTAACTACGGAACCTGGGGAAGGCGTACAGAGCCCAGGCCTGGTGCCCAACACTCCTTCTCATGCCAAGTGTGGCCATGTCCTCAGCTCACACAAGGAGGCCCCTCTGTACCTCCTTCAGAATGAGCTGCCACGTCCTTGTGGTGTCTGAGCTTCCTCCCAAAGGCTCTGCCAATGTCTGCACACCAGCCGGGCCCAGGACACACAGCAGGCCACCTGTGTGCACGCACAACTGCATGCCAGCTGAGTTCCTGGGGAACCTGGCCACACCTTGCTTCCTCCTCTACCCTCTGGCACACAGAACACTCATCTTATGGATGAAGATGTGCCGCACTGAATAAACAAATAGACCGTCAGACGAGGTCTTCCAAGTTGACCCTGTGTCCATCAAGAGAACCGCACGTCTTCGCCACCCCAGTCATACCTCCCACAGTTTGCAACCAGCTGGTCCAAGACCTGCCTGCAGCTTTCTGCAAGGCTTACACTGTGCACTTGGCAGAGCTGACTCCCTCCGGTCTCCTCTTCACTGCTCCCAGCCTACCTCCTCCCAAACCCCACTCTGGTTCCCAGCTGGCTATAGCATAGCCACATGCTGGTGAGTGGAAGTCATTTTGCATCCGAGATTTTTAAAATTAATGTTTGTTTCTTTGCTATGCATATAATTAGGGTACTTTAAAATTTAAAAGAACAGAAAAGAAAAAGATTATAGAATAAAATTCACCCATATCACCATAATTACCATGAACATTTTATATACTTTCAGCATTTTTCAAAGCATAAATATATCTCAAACAGTTGAAACCACACTGCATATGTACTTTGTAACCTGTTTTTCAACACATTCTAGCATAAATCCTATCATTAAATTTTCTCCATAAGCTTAATTCTAATGTACGTTTTAATAGTTGCATAATATTCCACTTTAGGAATAAGCTACAATTTAAGTAATTCTGCCAGAGCTGGTCATTTGTTTGGCCTTTCATTTTTTCACGTGATGGAGTCAGGGTTCATGAACTTTATCAGTCTTTGCCCAGTCAGCATTTACACTTCTTTGGGCAGGAAGACCCCAAGTACCCTCTAGGAGCCCTGGCTGCCTCAGAGTGGGGTCCACATGGGGCCATGTTCCCTGGCTCCAGGACAGGGCATGTGACTGCAGGCTGACCAATCTGTTTACGCCACCCCTCTAATCACAGCCGTTGGCTGAGGCTCAGTGAGCGCCACAGCTGGGCTGTAACCCAGGTGCACAACTCTAAGGAGAAGTCTTCTCCTGTCTCCCGGATTCCCTAAATTAAGAGGACGCCCAGGAGTTGCCGGCAGGCACCTCACCTACACGACAACAGTCAGCACGTGAGCCTCTGGACCCAGCTGGGCCCAAGGCCAGAAACTCCTTAATATGTTTGTTTTTGTCACGGCAGCAAATAAATCCCTGTTCGATTTGGTCAGTTTGAGTTGGGTTTCTGACACCCAAGTCCTGTGACAGATTTGCCAGACACATTTTTGTCCACAGTTCAAATTCTTCATTTCCTGAAGAGGTCAATCCAAAAGTAGAAATTGTGGATCAAAGCAGAAGGATGTTAAGGCTCCTACTATGCATTGACCGGCTGTTTTCCGTGGAGCCTTTGACAGCTGGGCCTCTCTTAGGAAAGAGGGAGAGGAGCCCAGGCTCAGCCTACTGCACAGTGCTCTGGGGGGGTTCCCTGCACATTCAGAAACTACCACGCCAAATACAGCTGGCCAGATGCCCAGGCAAAAACATAAATTCCAACTGCACAGCCACAGGTGACACAGTATAGTGGACACATTTGGGCAGGATGGGAAAGACCAAGTGGGCCTGGAAGTGGCTCCCAGGAGGACATGAGGGCCCACCTGGGTCCAGGGGAGGACTGGGTGACCAGCGAGGCAGGCTGGGGACCAGGAAGCCACAGCTCCAGGGACCACTAAGCAAGTCACCACAAAGTATAACCTCCCAAATGCTTATTTCTCCTCCACTGACTCCTCTTGCTTAATGTTTTAGAGCGGCTCAGAATCATTTTCTCCCTAGAGTCAAGAATCTAAGACAAATTCTCAATGAGCAAAGACATTTATTTCCAGGGAAACGCTGGAGGCAGCAGTATCCAGCCAACTTCCTCAGGAAGGAAAGGTGAAACTCCCCACATGAACCAGGGGGCTGGACTGCCTGTTTCACTCCCTCTTATGAAAGCAGAATCCCAGAGGTGGACAGTGGTCACTACTCGGCCTCATGACAGGCAGCAGGCGGAGCCTTACACGCCCTGCAGTAGGTGCTGCTGTTCTGTGTGGCTGCCCATCTCTCCCAGGACAGTCCACGAGCCCAGGAAACCTGCTGTGCTGTCTGCTGTGCCCTGGCTGTGCCTACCTTGTGGCTGCTGCTCCTACAAAGGAGCAGACGCAGTGGACTGGGTGGGACAGACGCCAGCAGCTTCCAGGAAGCAGCCGAGGCCTCCCCACTCTGTTGAAGGAGATAGCTCCCACCGAGCCCTCTCCCCTGCTGCAGTGTTCGCCGAATTCTGCTACCTCTATTCCCTCTCCCTCCTCCAGGCCCAGTCGGGGAACAGCTTTGGGCTGACTTTAGTCTCTGAATATCTCTCCTCCTTTGTTGGGTTCTCACACTTTTGTAACTCTTCCCTTCCTTAGACTCTCTTCACTCAAAACCCTTTGAAGGTGCTACGTGTCTCCTGACATCAAAGTATCTCGAATGTCCCAGAATCCGAATGTATAGTGTTCTAAAGTCTTAGAGATGATATGAGTGATTCTTCACTGTTCAAATGGGAACACTGAGGCCTGAAGAGGGATCTGCCCATGGTCGCATGGAATGGTTTACTGACAAGCCCAGCGTGAGACGTGAACTCACCCCGCAGTCCTCTGCTAATGGCACAGAGGTCAGAGAGTGGGCTCTGCTACTACACAGGCCAGGATCCAAGGCTTGTTAGCTGCGTGACCTGGCCCAAGTGACCTGCCCTCTCTGAGATCATCACATGCACTCACTCTATAGGGCAATCCTGAGGATTAAATGAGATGATACTCATGAGCACTTAGCATGTTTATCCACACAACTGGTAGCTGCCATTATCCCAGGGGTGTCTGTCAGGGTGACACAGGGGCCCCTCCTGGTGATGGAGAAGGCACCACACATGCCAGCCAGCTCACTGCTGGGTCGGAACAGAAGTGGGCTCTGGAAGCCCTCCTCCTCCCTGCTTCTGGCCAGCACCCCACCTCCCGTTCTGGTCCTCTCTCAGGGACTGGGAATTCCTAGTGGACAGGGACCCTGTCCTGGCAGAGCCAGGGCTCCGTGCTGAAGGACTCTGCGTATGATGGAGACGAGGACACACGGGATGGGGCCTGGAGCTGGAAGGGGGCTTACGTTCATTGCGGCTGCATTCCTGGGGGGCAGTTCTAGGACCAGGGGATGTGGTGAGGATTGAGGCAGAGGCCTTGACCTCTGAACGCTCGCCTTTGACAGCAGCCTTCACTTCCAAACTGAGGGAACTGGGGCCCATCCTTCAGGGACCCGCAGTTCATATGCCAGACTGAAACCGCTGTGTCCACTGAGCTCTGCTGCGGGTCTGTTTCTGCCACCTTTTGCAGAACCTTTTAGGGAGCTTTGGCAGCTGGACAGGAAACAACTGCCCCTTGCACATTATGAGAAGTAGCTTCAATCATTAGTCATCAGTTCATTCACCACCAAAGGGTAACAATGTCAAGCAGTTGCGGACAGGCTAAGAAAAATAAAAACCATTGTAGGTGGTTTCATGAAAAAACGAAAGCACAGAACATGCTTGGCACCCTCCTTGGTGCCAAGGAACGGAATCTTGGTGCCCCCCAGCCCTGGAAAACCAGCAGCTGCGTATCCACATAGTGGCAGAGTTTCCAGAACACAAAACACTGATAACAGTGGTTGTCTCAGGAAGGAAGACTAAGGGAAGACTAGAGGAAAAGGGAGATTTTCCATTCTGAATTTTTAAAAACTGTTAGCAAGTTATTCTGTGAATTAGTTTTCTAATTAAAGCATAAAAAGATGAAAAATTAAGAAAAACAATAATAAAAAAATTAAACGATTCCTTCTTTGTGTTGCTTTTCTTCCTCAAAAGTCCTTGTACTATGTGTCCTCTAAGAGGGGCAGAGATGCCGCCTGGGAGAAGCTGTTCTGAAATTCCTGGTTGCTGAGGTGCATTTCGGCACCCAGCTGTGTTGGTTACATCTGTTCAAATTTAACAATAAAGTCCACATTCTTGATGGTTTTCACAATTCCTTCTGTGCCCAGGTGAAAAAAATGAAGGCCCCAACCAAAGCATTACACACTTACTTAGGAAAAATGTGGTTTCACTTTCAAATAGGCATGGTAATTCCCCTTTCTGATGCAACAATTTGCAAAATTAAAGGCTTTTAAAGCACAGGGACACACACCTGTCATACCAGCTACTCAGAAAGCTGAGGCAGGAGGATTGCAAGTTCCAGGCCAGCCGGGTAACTTAGCAAGATCCCATCTCAAAATAAACAGTGAAAAAAAGTAAAGTCATCAATCACAGCACTGGGAATTTATTACAAGGAGATGATAAGAGGCACAAGACTGGCTTAAAAAAAAATCAAGGCACATTCCTAGAATATTAGACAGATACTAAAATAATTGGATTCATAGTCACTGGTAAGCAGAGTAGTTAAGTAAGAAAGTAGGTATAAAACAAAAGTAAATAGTCATATGGTAGTTATTCTAAGCCCTTTACATAGAAAACTTCATCTCACTTTTTATTACAACTTTATGAAGTGAGCATTTTTATTGTTCCCATTTCGTAGATGAGGAAAGTGGGGCCAAGATCATTAAAGTGATTTGCGAGGTCACAGAACTCCTAGGTGGTAGAGCAGGGAGCAGTGCCAGGCAGCGCGGCTCAGAGCTGTACGTGTGAGCTGCTGCTTACCAGCAGCCACAGGACCCCAGTCAAGTCCTCACCCAGCAGGAACAGTGACTCCAGGATGTGGAGCTGTGGATTAAATTTTATTTTCTAAATGAATGACACTGATGAAGTTACTTCATTCTGGCTTTGGTATCTTGTTTCTAATGGTGTATATTCCTTTTATTCAAGAGTTCTACATGTCAGAGTTTATCCTCAGGAAATTACAAAAGAAATGTCAGGAAAGATGTAAGACTAAAGATACCTGTCACAGGATAACTATAGCACAACACTGAGACCAAACTACATATGACAAAATAACAAATACTGACCTGGAGAGATGTTTGTTCTCCACTGATGATAAATAGTAAGCTACATTTGAAAAAAAAACAAAGCCCTATACATGCACAGGAAAGGAAACCAGGGAAATAGGCCCCAGCAGCTACTTCAGGGTGTGAGGACTGTGCCTTTTTCATCTGTGATATTTCTGACTCTCTCGAGTTTTCAGCCTTGGGTGCATACTGCTCTTCTGACAGTTAAAAAATAGTTATTTCTAAGAGTTAAATAAGAGTTAAAAAATAGTTATTTCTAATAGTTAAAAAATAGTTATTTCTAAAGAAGTAAAAGAC
>PVJO010019205.1:0-34842 GCA_004026905.1 Hystrix cristata | reverse complement strand
ACCACCAAAAAAAAAAAAAAAAAAAAAAAAAAGAAAGGTATTTTGCTTTGGTTTGGTTTGGTTTGGGCGGGGGTACTGGAGACTGAACCCGGACCATCGCACTGAGCTACATCCCCAACCAACCCGTCTTCAGTTTTTTTCCTTTTTAATTTTGAGGCAGGATCTTGCTAAGTCACTCGCAGTCTTCCTGCCTAAGCCTCCCAGAGTGCTGGGATTAGAAGCATGTACCACACCATGCCCAGCTGTGAATGTACTTAATGCGAATGAATTACACATTTAACAGTGATTAAAATGGTAAGTTTTATATCATATATGTTTTATCACGATTAAAAAATAATTAAGGGGGGCTGGGGATTTAGCTCAGTGATTAGAGTGCTTGCCTTGCAAGCACAAGGCCCTAAATTCAATTCCCAGCACCCAAAAAAAAAAAAAAACTAAGGAACCAGGCATGGTGGCGCATGCCTATAATTCCAGCTACTACTCCTGAGGCTGAGGCAGGAGGATTGCAAGTTTGAGACAATCCCAGACAACTCAGTGAGACTCTCTGTCTCTAAATTAAAAAAAAAAAAAAAAGAGAGAGAGCTGGGGATGTAACTCAGTGACGGAGGATACTGGGTTCAATCCCCAGTAACACAATACATGCAAGCACACATACACTCACACGCAAAAGTAATAGCTCATTTTAAAATGCTTCTGACACACATGTTCATGACTGCCCCTACCCTGAGAAACTCCAGGCCCAAGAGATGGACAGATAGGGGCACAGCTAAAGGCATCAGTGTGCAGGGGGCTAGGGCAGCTGGGGAAGGAGACCCAAAGCTGCCTTGGGGGTCTTTCCAGATGAGGTACCCTAACAGGGTGCACCATCCCCATGCTGCAGCCAGGCTTGGGCCAGGCAGCCACACACGTTGACACCCATTCAGACCTGCACACCCTGCACAGCCCTCAGGCCTAGGTCAAGGGGGTACAACCTGCCCAGCCCAGCCCCATGTCCAGCAAGAATTGCAACTCTCCCGCACTCACCCCAGAAGGCAAAGTGCAGTCTGGCCACCATTGCTAGTGCCAGGGATGGGTGTGGAGGTGGTGAAGAGGAGATGGCTGTTTCTTAGGCACATCCAGGGCCTGAACATGGAACCTGGAACATGACCCTGAAGAGGTAGCTGATGCCAGCCTGGACACCCTCCCTCCACAAGCCTCCAGCTACAGGATGGGAGGGCACAACCAGGGTACAGATGGGCCTAGCAACACTGAGTCACCATGTGACCCTGGGCAGGTCATTTCCTCTCAGACCCTCTGGAACCACCAGTTTCCTTCTTAAAATAAAGATTCTGCTGGGCATGGTGGTACACACTGTATTCCCAGCTCTCAGGAGGCTGAGGCAGGAAAATCACTGCAAGTTCAAGGCCAGCCTGGGCTACATAGTGAGTTCAAGGCCAGCCTGGACTGCGTAGTGAGACCCTGTCTCAAAAAAACCAAAAAAATCAAGCCTGGGAATTAGCTCAGGGGTGGAGCACTTGCCTAGCAAGTTCAAGGTCCTGAGTTTGATCCTCAACACCCAAAAACAAACAAACAAACAAAATTTTAATTTAAAAAATGAGGATTCTACCATCATCCAGCAATCCATGCCTGGGCAGGTGTCCTGGGGGAATGAATTGTCCCTGTTCATCAAGACACAAAAGTGTTCACAGCAGCTTTATTCCTGATTCCCCCAAAACTAGAAACAAAAGTCCACCTGCAGGAAAGCGGACAAAGTGAACTCCGGTTCAGGTTGAGCATCCGAATCTGAAAATTCAAAATGCAAAATGCTCCAGAATCCAGTACTCTGTGAGCAGCACAGACACCACAAATGGAAATTCCACACCCAATCTCAGGTGATGGCAAAATGCAGGTGCACTAAAAAATACTGTAGAAGGATACCTCCTGGTTATGTATGTAAGGATAATATGAAATGAATGCATTTCTTACTAAGACTTGTGTCCCATCCCCAAGATACCTCATGTGCATACAAATATTTTTAGAAATCCAAAATCCAAAACACTCTGGTCCCTGGGTTGAGGATGTAGTTCAGTGATAGAGCGCCTGTCTTGCAAGCACAAGGCCCTGAGTTCAATCCCCGGCACCACAAAAAAAAAAACCACTCTGGTCCCAAGTGTTTCGGGTAAGGGACACTCAGCCTGCATGGCTGTGCATGGAATGTCACACAGCAACAAAAAGGACAAGCTCCCAGAACCTGCAGCTACAAGGGTTCACACGGGATGAAAGAAGCCAGGACAAAACCACTCACAAACATGAGCCTGTTTATACAAATTCAAGGACATGTGGGGCTAATCCTTGGGAATCCTTACGGGCATGAGAGGGTTGGGGATGATTGGGAAGGGCCTGAACCTTCCAGGCCACCGGAAATGTTCTATATCTTTTTTTTTTTTTCTTTTGGTGCTGGGCATCAAACTCAGGACCTTGCGCTTGCTAGGCAAGCACTCTAGCCACTGAGCTAAATCCCTAGCCCCTAATGTTCTATATCTTGCAGAGACAAGTGCAGACAACACCTCTGTAACAATTCATCATGCTATAGCCTGTCTTGCCACCTGTTGATTGTATCTCAATTAACAAAATAAAACAGAAACACCTAAAAACTCATACCCTAGGACCACAAGAAGGTGATACGGAGCCACTATGCATGGTGAGGTCATGGTGGGCAGGAACACAGCTTGGAATGAGAAGGACCAGGTCCAAATCCTCATGGTCCCTCAGACTACCAATGTTTTCTTCCTTTTTTGACTTTTTTTAAATTGTTCTTTACCAGATTATTACAAAAGTAATTTGTACAGATTGTCACAAATCAAAGATCTACAAAAAAAAGGTTTGTGCCCTTCCCATCTCCCTCCAATCCACTTTTTTACTCTTAGAGATTGAACCCAAGGCCTCTGTCCTGAGCCACATTTCCAGCCCCTTTTGTTTGTTTGTTCATTGGCTTTTTATGTTGAGACAAGGTCCTGCTAAGTCACCCAGGCTGGATTTGAATTTGTGATCCTCCTGCCTCAGCTTCACATAGTTCTGGGATTACAGGCATGCACCACCAGGCCCAGTCTCTTGGTTTTACTTTTTATTTTGAGACAGTGCACCACTTTTTAAGCTTTCTTCTACAACAAGGACAACCCAAACACCCCTCCCAGCCAACACATGTCACTCCAGCCTGTGTGGTGAGTGGTGCACCCAGTTCAAGGGATCACTACTCCTTCAACAAAGCAGCTGCCAAGGGGCTGGGGATTTAGCTCAAGTGATGGAGCACTTGTCTAGCAAGCGCAAGGCCCTGAGTTCAATCCCCAGCATCACCACCCAGCCCCACAAAAAAAAAAAAAAAAAAAAAAAAAAGAGCAGCCTGAACCAGACAGGCATGGTCCTGGCGCTAGGCAGCAGGGTCCACCAAGAGAGAAGTGGGGAATCCAGTAAGAAACACAACTGTGATGTACTGTACAGACTGGATGAGCCTGCGAGGGGCTGAGACAGAAAGTGGACCAGGTAGGCAAAGGACACTAGTTAGTGGAGACAGTCACACAGGAAGAATGGGCCGGCCTCCGCTGTGGACAGGTGGCAACAGCACGAAGTACAAAGTGTCCCAAGGCAATGAAGAGCACAGAACTCAGACGGCGCGGTCTCCAGCTCTCTGCCACAAAACCTTTTGCACACACAGCCCCACTCCTGGCTGCCAATATGTGGGCAGCTCAGGCAAAAGGACGTGTGCACTCAAGGGCTTGAACAGATGCTGCCATTGTTACTGTCCCCTAAGGCCGTCACACTAGACACAGCAGCCAATGTGGCTGAAGAGGTCCTGTCCCCTGTGTCCTCGCTGGCGCAAGATGTCACCCACCTTCATTTCCACTCCTAGGAAAACATTCTGCGTCCCTGCCTGTGGAATCAGGGAAAGGACCAGTCCTGTCCCTCTGGATGCCGTGAGCTTTCACAGGATCAGCCACCTCACCCGCCACACTCTCAGACGGAAGCCACAGGTCCCCGGCCCGAACAGAAAGAGGTCTGCATGGGTCACCCCGGAGAGCAACAGGAAAGACAGAAGGGAAAGGCAGTCCCGAGAGCGTGCTGGCGTGGACTCTGACTCACCACGGGCTTCACACAGCCCTCTCCTCAGGAGGGAAACTGAGGAAATGAGGAGGCACCTCTATCTAGAGCCAGAAGGGCCCAAACGAGCCCCAGCAGGACAGGCAGCAGTGAGCCCATTTAGAAGCTACAGCTCCCACCTGCCGCCCCCAAACACAGACTGTGGAGTGAGGCTCAGTGTCCCCACCCTGTTCCCAGGAAATGGTGCAAGACTCTGGGTTTCCAGAGCTCAGGGCAGGACTCAAGCCAGGCTCCATGGAAGTGTGCTAAGTGGGACGGACACACCTGTCATCCCAGCACTCCGGAGGCCAAGCCAGGAGCACTCCAAGTTCAACTCAGCCCGGGCAGCTTAGCCACTTAACAAGACACTGTCTCAAAACAAAAAATAAAAATAGGGGGCTGAGGATGCAGCCCAGTGCAAAAGTCCTCGGTTCAATCCTCAGTACAAAACAAAATCACAGACACAAAAAGGCACATACTACAAGACTCTATTCATTTAGATGAACTACCCAGAAGGGGCGAATCCACAGAGACAATGCCAAGTGCGAGCTACCAGGGCTGAGCAAGGAGGAATTAGGAGATTCCCTACTGAGTACAGGTTTCCTTGTGGAGTGATGAAAGTGTTTCATAACAAGATAGAAGTGATGGTTACCCAACACTGTGAGAGTACTAAATGCCACTGGACTCAACTTCTGGTTAGCACATGTGAAGTCCTGTGTTGAATCCCCAACACCCAAAAACTTTTTTAAAAATAAGGGCTGAGCATAGTGTTACATGCCTATAATCCCAGTACACAAGAGGCTGAGGCAAGACAATTGCAATTTTGAGGCCAGCCTGGGCAATTTAGCAAGACCTTCTCTCAGAATTTTTTAATTTTTAAAAAGGGCCAGGATGTAGCTCAGCCCTCCGGGGGTTCAATCCCTAATACATCGAATAATAATAATAAAGTAAAATACTTATATCGTAGCACAGCGGTGCTGGTCACGGCGATGACGCCTCCTGAGCCCGCACTGCTGTGCAGTTTGGGGCTGCAGTTCGCTCCTGTGTTTACAATCTGGATCCTTCCCCTTGAAGGCCAAATGACATCATCGCACGCAGCACAAAGAAAGGTTGTGGCTCAAATCAGGAAACGGGTGGGGAAGGAGAACCAGGCCACCTCAAGGCCTGGATGCCAGTTCAAAGGACCAGCCTGTCAGCAGTCGGGACCCCGCTAGCACTGGGGACATCTGTGTGAACCGGCCACAGCCCGCCACTGTTTGTCCAAATTCCTGACTCCCACAAGAAGTGGGTTTGAGAACCACTACAAGAGCTTTCAATAGCACCACTATTCTACCCTTATCTGTCATCAACAAGCCAGCTTTCCCTGTATGAGTGGAGCCTATGAAACAGACAGTTGGGTCACTCAGGGCCACTCCAGGCTCACCTGAGTCCCTCTGCCCCAGACATCTAATCAGCCCAACATCATTAGTGCCTGCCTGCTCAGTGCGGGGGAAGGAGGCCAGAGATGGAACTGGCTGCAGAGAGCACACTTCTACTCACACAGCCAATATTCGTTGGCTTTCTGATGTCCTTAATATTTCATAGCTTTTTGTATTCTCACAGTACTGAGAACAAACCCAGGGCCTCACACAGGCTATGTAAATTCTCTATCAACAGAGCTACTCTCCCAGGTCTCTTTTTTTTTTTTTTTTTTTTTTGGTGGGGGGTGCTGGGGATCCAACTCAGGGCCTTGCACTTGCTAGGCAAGCACTCTACCACTGAGCAAAATCCCCAACCCCTCCTCATGTTTGATTTATAGGTAAATAAAAATTAAGACTAGCCAGATGTGGTGGTGCACACCTGTAATCCCAGCACTTGGGAGGCTGAGGCAAGAGAATCACTACAAGTTCAAAGCCAGCCCTGGGCTATACAGTGAGACACTGCCTAAAAAAAAAAAACACCTAAATTTAAGGCATTTACACCTACTCATACGTGTGTGTGTGTGCCTGTGTGTGTTATATTCCAAAACATAAATCAACAAGTGAGGACTTTTTCCTTTTAAAGGAAGTCCACCAAGAACACATATTGCATGACTGTGATTTATATGAAATGTCCAGGATTGGCAAATCTAGAAGAGAGAAAACATCAGTGACTATTAGTGGGCACAAGGTATCTTTGGGGTGATGAAAATGTTGTAAAATTAGATTTTAGTGGTAGATGCACAGTTCTTTGAATATACTAAGACTACTGAACTTGACATTTTAAATGGGTGAATTGTCTCAATAGAGAGGAGCATTAAACCTGTTTCCACATTGCAGCAGCCCTAAGCTGGAAAAGTCCCAGGGAAATGGCCTCCCTCCCAAAAGCCACACTCTTCTCCCTCTCCATGTGAGGAGGCTGGGGTCCCTGAGTCCAAGGTGACACCCAGGTCACAAGACCATCCCACCCTGGGAAGCAGGTGGCTTCTCTGAACCTGGACAACACAGGATTCTTATCTCTTGGAACTCACTTCCTCCAACGGTGTTAAACAGGAACAAATACCAGGAGATGGTGGTATGAAAACAACCTGCGTTGGGGACCAGGCTTCACGTCCATCTCGGGTAGAGTCAGGAACACGGGCAGTTCCTTTCCACCGACACGCCAGGCAGAGTACTGTTGCGGAGCCCCAGGCACGCACTGCCTAGACAAGGACTCCCTGGGGCTCCAGAAAGCATCCAAGGCCACACTCCTTTCTCCCCAGAGTCCTGGCCAATCACCCATCCCAGGGCCTGTTCCTTCAGGACACTTCAGACAGGAAGAGGAAGTTGCTGCTGCTCAAGACTGCTGGCTGGGGCAGGGGTGAAGCCAGCAAAAAGGCACATGTTCACCCACACCCACCTACCCCCACAGTGGGCAGACAAAAAGCTCATCTCTTCCAGTCCAATGCCCCCATCCCCTCCTAGAAACATGCTCTAAACCAACCACCTCCAGGAAACCTTCGTTCCTGCCAAAGCTCAGGACCAGGAGAGCCGGATGCCTGCTCACCTGCCCAGGGTCTCCTTCCTGCCCATTGAGCACCAAGGAACAGTTCCCAGTCCTGCTTGGACCTCCAACCACAGTGCCCACGATCGGGGCCAAAGAAAAACAGCAGGCCCCACAGCATGGCTAACTGTGATCTCATTTACACCCGCAGTTCAAATTTACACTAATCCATGTAGAGGTACAAGAGAAAATACCAAGAGATACTGGGCAAACTGCTCACAGCATAACCTCTGAGGAGAGGGGATGTCAGGATAGGAAAAGGGAATTTTACATTTTACTTTCTCTTTCTGAAGCTGCTACTTGAACCTTCTGTGAAAATAAGTATTTTATACTTTTACCATAACACAGTCCACAAAGTGGAATACTCTTCAGCAATATAAAAGGAATGAACCAACTGAAACATGCAACATGGATGATTCTCAAAAACATCACACTGAACAAATAAGCCAGACACTGCCGTGTATGGTGGTGCATGCCTGTAATCCCAGCTTCTTGGGAGGATGAGGCAGGACGATTGCAAATTCAAGGACAGCCTGGGCAGTTTGGCAAGACTCTGTCTCAAAATAAAAACAAAAAGGGCTGGAAACGTAGGTCAGGAGCAGAACACCCTTGGGTTCAATCCCCAGTATAAAAAAAAAAAAAAGGAAGAAGGAAAAAGGAAGGCAGAGGGAGGAGGAGGAGCAGAAGAAGAGGAGGAAGAGGAAGAAGTAGCATCAGCAGCAACTGCCAGGCACCAAACACTGCCTAGTCTATGAGTCCATGTATGTGAAAATCTAGAATAAACACAATCACACAGACATCAGATGCATGGCCCAGGGGCCAGGACGGGGCACGGTGACCAGTACAATGGGGTACAAGGCACCTGTGTGTGATGGAAATGTGCTCAGACTCCTGGTGGCTGCAAGTCCATGACATTTACCAACACTTACTAACTTACACATTTAAATGGGTGGATTTTAGGGTGTGTACTCCTCAATAAAACTGTGTTTTTGAAGTAAGGCAGGGGAGGGAATGGGCAGTAACTGCTTAACTGGTACAGGGTTTCTTTCAGGGTGATAAAAGTATTTTGGAGCTGGGTACAGTGGGGCACACCTGCAATTCCAGCTACTCAGGAGGCTGAGGAAGGAGGATTACGAGTTCAAGGTCAGCCTGGGCAACTTAGTGAAAATAAAATTAATCAAATAAATAAACAGAGCTGGGGGTGTAGCTCAGTAGTAGAGCACGCCTGAGTTCAATCCCCAGCACCACAAAAGAAAATAATATTTTGGAACTTGATAGAAACGGTGGCTGCTCACTGTAAATGTTCTAAATGCCACTCGGTTGTGCATTTGGAAATGGTTCATTTTGTTACATGAATTTTATGAGTTTAAAAAAATTTTAAAGGCAGACAGGGAAAACTTATGCCCATTATGCAAATGAGAAAACTGAGTTTATAGAGGACAGTGAACTGCCTGCCCAGGGCTTCTTCACCAATATCCCAGACCCCATTCACAGCTTCATAGAGGAGCAACTGCCCCACACCTCCTCCAAGGGCTCTGCGATGCTGCTGGGTCTAGTCTCAAGGGGGCACCCTTCTCGGGACTTCTGGAGACCAGAGCTTCCTAACAGGCCTTGGGAGAGCCAAGCAGACTTCTCAGAGCAACACTCAGTCCAAGGCTGGTGGGTCCTGGGGCTCTGGTGGAGGGCAGAGGACAAAAGGCTCAGTCACCACAGGCTGGCTTCTTGTGCCCAGCTGGAGAGGGGTTAATTCCTTCAAGAGGCTCTCCGGGTCCAGGAAAGAGAAGGAAGAAGGGAGAAGTTCCCCTCTTCACCCTCCAAACACAATCTCCCAACACGCCCAGGGTCCAGCTCTGGGAAGGGCAGATGGGCAGTGCAGGGCAATGCCTGGGGATCCACAGGCCGGCAAGGTCCCGGTCATCTGGGGACACTCACCACTCTCCCCTGCTTGGTCCCAACCCAGGGTCTTGGCAGCCCTTTCTCAGGTGGCCCATATTTCTCCCAGCATGCACAAAGTCCAGACACCCCTGTCTCTCATCACAGCACCCCGGCTCCTGCCCATGCAGCGCTTTCTACTGACACCATCCCTTGCCTTTGAGAGCCTCCAGCCCTCCACTGAAGTCCCCCGCAACCAGCTGCCCCCGCCCTCCAGCTCTGACCACAAGCAGCAGGGCCTAGGACACTGTCGGGCACCAGTGCAGGATGGCATAACATAGGTTCATGCCTCACTCACCTCACAAGGGTAGAGTCTATTCCACCGCTGGGTCCCCCACACCTCATACCAAACCCAGGGCCAAGAACCCAAAATCAAGATGCCATCCTGGTCCCTTTTTCCTACATGGCACCGTGCAAGCCTCCTAGCTCCCTCACCAGAGATCTCCCCTCTGCTGAGAAAATACCAATTACAACAATAACCACAGCACCTAATGCGTACCAAGCACATCCCAGGAGCCAGACAGTAACCCAAACCTCTTCACACACTCCCTCCTCTCAACCTTTTGACAGACTACAAGGGACTTCCCATCGCTATCCCAATACACATGGAAATCTAGGCACAGAGAGGTTAAGTTTGATGGCTGAGCCACACAGCTAGTGAGGATGCACTTCTGGAGCCAACATCCTAATCACGGCAGGTCTCCTGGGGTAGGAAGGTGGTCAGGGCCACAGTTGTCAAGACAAGCCCAGAATGGCAGAGGAACTTGGAGATTACAAAAGCCAGTGATCACCAGCCTTTTCTGTGCCCAGGTCGCACAGAAGTCCTAGGAAGAGGGCCAAGCCCGCAGGTCCTAGGCCCACCCCTTCACCCATGCCTGCTCCAGAAAACAAAAGGCTCATCTGCAAGCACCCTGGCATGGGACAGAAGCTGCCTGGCTGCCCACTAGAAAGCCACAGCCACTATTTGGGACTATTCTTGGCAAACCACTGGCTCCCCTCCCAGAGGCCTGGCAGGCGGCAGGCCTGAGCTTCCGCACGCTAGGCCTGCCATTTCCTGACCCTGCATGGAGGTCCCCCAGGGCTAAGGAAGGGTGGTAGGCAGGGCGTAAGAACAAAGCATTCTAGTTTCCGGTAAGAGGTGCCCAGCCTGCCCAGCCTGCCCCAGGCCTCTGCTCAGGTGCCAGGGCCACCTGCCCAAAGCTCTGCAGAGTCCTAGCTGCAGAGGAGGCTCCTGCTGGATATCCCCAACCCCCATGTTGGCCGAGTGCCACATGACTTCCCTGATGTTCTCCTCGTAACCCTTCAACCTCTCCAGGGATTGGGGTTACTGGCCCCACTTTAAAGATGAGCCACAGGGGCCAGGGATTTAGCTCAGTGGTTAGAGTGCTTGCCTTGCAAGCACAAGGCCCTCAGTTCGATCCCCAGCACCAAAAAAAAAAAAAAAAACAAAACGATGAGCCACAGGGAGTTAGTGTCAAACTGAACCTGGAATGAGGGCTGGCTCCCAGCTGCCAGACTGGTCAGGGGAGACAGACCACAGCAGAAGGTGGGCACCCCTCTCCTGTCCACACCCAGGCCAGTCCCTACCAGGGGACAGTGGCTTTCATCACAGACCCGCCTGCATGTCTCCAGGGGTCACCTCAGCCGTGCCTGAGACCCACAGGCTTCAGTTCAGGAGGAAAATCCCCCCTATCTTGGGGGGCAAAGAACAATTGAAGCACCACACCTGGGTCACAGAGCCCCACTTCAGGGAGCTCCCGGGACCCAGGGAGATGTGAATCAAAGACTCAAGAAGCTCCTGCAAGTGCCCTATAGTCGAGGTCAAGGTCAAGTGACACTCGGGTAACAGGATACTGAGCCTGTGGGGTCCTCGCTGCCTCAGTGGGAGCCTCGAAATGAAGCCACACCAGAGCACCGGCCCCACCACCGTCCCGCACAGGATACCCTGTCACTGCTATCACAAGGAGCACTGAATGCCTCGGACTATAGCTTAGTCCCCGGGGCTGTCTAGTCCCAGCCTGTGCTGCCTGCCGGGTGCCTCCCCTGGGAGCCCACAGTGACTCCACGTCTGCCTCGGTACTAAGGCCACTTCTGTGTGGCCTCGTGTTTTGTGTCTGCAAATGTCAGCTCACATCCCTGGCTGTGCTCCGCTGGGTCCACTTGTACATCTGCCAACTTACACACCTGCCTCCCCACGTGGTACGTTCACACCCCAGTGATGGTGTAGACCTGTCTAGCGAGGTGTCCACGGCCCATGTGTGGTCCTCGCAGACACGTCCATATAAGCCCGTCCTTGCATGTGTCCCAGGGTTGTCTGCCCACACCAGCCTCCTCTGCCTGCTCTCATGTATGCATGTGCCCAGCTCCTCTACATCTCTGCCCACATAGCTACGAACCTGAGCATGCGTACAGGTCTCTGCCCACACAGCACGCCCCCGAACCCCTGCTGGGTGACCAGTCTGTGGGTGCCACCTGTATGAGGCAGGTGGGTGTGTCTGCCAAGTTACCACAGTGCCAGTCGAGGACTTTGGGTAAGCTCAGCAACTCCCACTCCCAGCACAGTGCCCAATGCCATGGGCATGGTACACTGCCACCTCCACAAAGTATTCCAGAAAGCGGAAACCTGGCAGGGACAACAGAGGGGATAGAGCCCCAGATCCAGCAGAACCCACAGAGGTGCGATCGGGGCTGCCCATGGCCCCAGCTCGCCCACCCCAACACACCACCACCCGAAGCCTGTCTGCACCCACAGGAAACCATGTCTGACCCAGTGTCTCCGGGCCTCTCAACCTCACCACCAGCCTCCAGCAATGCAGGCTCTTCAGAAAGGAAGTGAGGACTTCCTCCCGCTTGCCTCTGAGCTTCCCACTGCACTGTCTCTAAACCCCAAACCTCGAGAGTCCCAAGCCTGATCACAGAAACTCAATAGTCTTTGGGAACCCAAAACAAAAAAATCTGCAAGCGCGGGTGAGGCATATATACAGGCAGAAGGACCTCCCCAGCCTTCCTCCTGCTCCCCGCTTGTGGAGGTCAGGGGTCTGCAGCCAGAAAGCTGGAGCACACATGCATGAGTGCATGAGAAGTGGACTTCAGCTCCCCCAGGATCTCAAGGCCGGAATCACCCCACTATTAGCAGTCCAGGGTCGGTAGGGAAACTCCATTACAGAGAACTTTCTGCCTGTTTCTGTCCCTTCCCCTGCAAGCCTGAGCCAAATGAAAACAAACCCTCCATGTTCTCCCACCACCCACACCCTGCCCGGCATAGATCAGAACCTGGCATCTAGCAGGTGCTGGGTGCCCGGGTTCTGGCTGCTCTGCGCCAAGCCAAGGAGTGCTTGCCTGGACTCCAGGTAGGACCAGAGATGCCCTGAAGCTTCCTGAGGTCAGGAGGTTTTCTGTCTCTGACTCCTCAGGACAAGCGCATGCTCAGCCACCACCGTGGCCACTGTAAGGGACAGGGCACAGCAGGTTTCCCACTGACCACTCTTTGTGGTCGGTGACTGCCCCTTCAGGAAAACGCTCTGAAGAAGAAAAACGGGCCCTTCTCGGAGACCCAGTCCCAAAGAGGAAGAGGGCCAGAAAGGGCCGAAAATCACAGCCTGTGGACACTGGGTCCGTGGGCCTCTTCCAAGGTCTGTGGGCCTTGAGCCCCAGGCATGAGGCTGGAGACCCCATCTCAGATCACGAGATGGCTTTCCTCCCTCAACTGTGCAGGAAGCCCAGCCCTCTGGGCACACTCACAGGCGCAGCAATGAAGGGTGGGGGTGTCGCCAGCCCAGGGCGAACCCGGTGGCGAACCCGGTCGGAAGGACACCTCGAGGCTGGGGACAGGGTAGGTGTTCCCCAGCCCGACGAATACACCAACCCGGTAACGGCTCGCCCTTTAGTATGTGGGGTCCCCACTTGCCTCAGAGGCATCAATCTAGGCGGGTTTGGGTGAGGGCCTGGGACCTCGCCACCCCTGGAAATGGGAGCGGAAGGCGTCAGCAGCCCCAGGCCGGGGCACAATCCCGGGATCGGCCCTCCCTCGGCAGGCGCCGGACGCAGACGCGACGGTACCTGCCAGCGCGCGGCTCCGGGTGGCATCCGTGCTCCGGCGGCCCGCGCGCTGCATCCAGGCTGCGGGCGCCGAGGCTGGCGGCGGCGGGACGCGCGGCGCGGGCTCCGGCTGGCTGCCGCCAACTTCCCCAGCCCATGCGCGGGCGGAGGCGGCTCCGAAGGCGGCCAGACTGGGCCGACCGCGCGAGGCACGAGAGCGACTGGAGCCGCGAGTCGGACCAGTGCGCGCCCCGGCCAGCGCGCGCCGCCCGCGCCCCGCGCCCGCGTCCCCCACGCCGAGGGCGGACCCGGCCCGGCCGCCAATCACCGCGCCCGCCGCGGCCGGCCGCGGGAGCCCCAACCCCTCCGCCTAGACGGCGGGGGGCGCGGATTTAAAGACACACTCACCCCAACCAGGTCAGATCGGCATCCCGGAGCCGCGATCCCGGGCGCGCCCGGAACGGCGGGCTCCTCCTCTCTCGGCGCGCTTCCTCCCTCCGCCCGCCACCGTCCGCGGAGAGGAAAACTTTGGGGCGGGGGAGACTGCCCGGGAAGCCAGTTCCTCTTCCCTTGTCATTAGCGCGGCCAGTTCTGGAAGATGCCCAAGCCCGACAGCCAGCCTCTGTGGCTGGAGAAAGAAGCAAAGGCTATCGGCGCCACACCCCCTCCCAGGCCCCAGCTCCCCGGGAGATCGGCGGACTGGGGCTTTCCTCGCCCCTCTCTGCTTTTGAAAGCCAGGCCGAGCCTCGTCAGGGTCTGGAACCAGCCTCGCTATGCTGTGCGACCTGAGCTAAGCGATTGCCCTCTCTGAACTTCAGACCCCCCCAGGTACCCCAGGACGAGGACCTAAGGGGCAGAATGTGCACTCAATCGTGGGTTTCTCCAAAGCACTGGACTCTCAGGCAAACGCGCCTCTCGGCCCCTCGAGGCGAAAGGGGACGAGAACTGCAGGAATTTTGGATGGGAAGGGCGTCCCTCCGCCCCCTCCCGCTGCCCCCAAGGGGTGGATATGCCCCCGAGGCTGCCCCATCCCCCCGCGCTGCTCTGGCTGGCACCCAGCAGGGCAACCTGGCGCCCCTCGGCCTAGACCACGGGCTGGTGCGCCCCTGCGGGCACCCACGTGCGTTTACCCTCTAGCCGCCGCTTCCTCTCGGGGAGATGGGCTTTGTTGTGCTGGATGAGTCACTTCCTTCCTCCCTCTGCTCCACACCAGGGAAACCCTCTTTACTCACCTGTCACTACCTGCCTCACTCCAATCAGAGACGACGGTAGCGGCAGGCCCCGCCTCTGTCCAAGGGCAGGGATGAGAGCTGGGGGCTGGGAAGGACCAGGCAGCCCCTAAGGACGACCAAAGGTCAGTGGAAGGACCCATCGGTGGGGTTCTTAGCAGGTCCCTAGCACACAGGTCTCAAGGGCTTCACCTGCCTGATTTCAGGAGGCGAGTACAGTATTTTCATTGTTCCTATTAATAGATGAGGAAACAGGTCCCGGGAAGACCGACCTCAACTCAGTCCTCCTCCTGCCTCACCCAAGGTGCGTGAGGAGAGGAGCAGGGAAAACTCAGGAGGGACCTTGAGAAACAGATCCAACCCTCAGAGGCCAGCAGAGTGAGGCTCAGATTGCCTGTTCTCCAAGTTCTTCATCTGTGAGCCGATGGCCCCATCTTCCTTCAGAGGTGTTTGATGCAGTGACTGAGCCAGGCACCTGATGCACAGGGGCACAGTGTGGCAGATGAAGGGCTCCATGCCCCCAGCATGGTTCCCTTCCTTCCTCTTCTTGCCACAGCCTGGTATCCCACCCCATCAGGTTGCCCACCTGGTGCTCCATGGCCTGATGACCCATGTCTTAGGAAGGCTAAGACAGGAGTTTTCATATACAGGAGCACATGTTCACACACACATTCTCTTGCCAACGCATACACATGTGTAAACACATATGTGCACACACACAAACATAATATGCACACATGGACATACATGTGCAAACACAGGACCCCCTTGTCACCACTCCTTTGCCCAGAACCTCTCTGACACTGAGCTCCTAGAGAATAAAAGCAGATCTGACCTGGCGTTTGATCCCAAACATAAGTCTGGTCCACCTTCATTCATACATTTGTGTTCACCATGCACACAGTAGGCAATCTTGTTGAACCCAGCAGGAAAGGGTAGTCTAGGGTTCAGCTAATAGGTCTCAGAGGTAGGGAACTGGGGGCTTGGAGGTGTCTCAGGGATGGCCACAGGCTGCATCCAAACCACATGTCCAGCCTCACCAGCATCCTCCCCAACCCCCCAAGGATCTACCAAGTCCCTGCTCAGAGCAGCAAGTACCTGCTGTTCTCCTTGGCTCCCCACTCTCGCTCCCCAACAAGCCTGCCAAGGCTGGGGGACACAGGGCCCAATGAATGGGTGCAGTCAGTGCAGAAGCCAATCTGACTTTGCTCCTTGTGAGCATGTTACTGCCAAGTGTAGAGCCCGCGGCCTCCAGTGTCTTGGGGCCTGCAGGTTCACCCTGCCATGAGTCCCCACCCAGATGGACTCCTTGTCTACCCTGGCCGTCCTCCCTTCCTGTCCCAGCACCCCAGCCCCAGGAGCCAGCCTCGACGTTTACTCAGCCCCCTTTCCCTGTGCAGTGCAGAGGGCTGAGGACAGGGCTGGACACAGGGCTTGAACCAGCCTGGCCCAGGCCAGGTCCAGCTTCTGCAGCTTTCTGGCTGC
This sequence comes from Hystrix cristata, assembly GCA_004026905.1. Lineage (NCBI taxonomy): Eukaryota > Metazoa > Chordata > Mammalia > Rodentia > Hystricidae > Hystrix > Hystrix cristata. The sequence continues at coordinate 19,045 of PVJO010019205.1, read as the reverse complement.
AAGACCCTAACCCTACACGTTACCGTCTTCCTCTCCCTCTCTACGGCTTTAAAATGGCCTGAAGAGCAGGTCTTGCTTCCTGGGAATGTCTGGAGGATTGAAGGGGTGCCTGGCACTCGGCCAGGGCCTGCTGATGGCAGCTGCCGTTGTTGTTATCCTCACCACCACAGCTCACTCTGGCACCCAGCCCTGAACCTACCGGGGCAGAGGGGTTCTTGAGACTGAGTAAGGCCCCCTCTTCCAGGCAGTCTTCCTTGGACTCCTCCCTCACGGGCCATGAAGTATCTGTGCACTCTGAACTCCTCGCCCTCACTTCCCTGCCAAGCTCTAGGACTGGAACAGCCCTGCTCAGCATGGGATACCTGTTCAGTAAGCGCCATCGTCATGGTCAGCAGGATTAGTAATGGTACTGCTCATGTCCTCTTTTGGCTCTAAGTCCTGAGAGCACATCTCTCACTTCCCAGATTCACCCCTAAGCTTCAAACTTTAGGGCCAAGCTGGGCACAGTGGTGCAAGACTACGATCCCAGCATCTGGGAGGCTGAGGCATGAGAATGACAAGTTTGAACTCAGCCTGGGCAATCTAGCAACTTAGTGAGACCCTGTCTCAAAATTTTAAAAAAGGGCTGGGGATGTAGCTCAGTGGTTAGAGTGCTTGCCTGGCAAGCACAAGTCCCCGAGTTCAATCCCCAGCACCAAAACAAAACAAAACAAAAATTTAAAAAAAAATTAAAGGTTAGGGATGTAGCTCAGTGCAAAAGTTCCAAGTTAAGTCTCCAGTTCTAAAACAAAACAAAACAAAAGACAACTTTAGGGTCTTTTTTTATTTGGGTGATGGTGGTAGCGATCAAACCCAGGGCCTTGAGTACCCAAGCACCCTCTATACCACTGAGCCACCCCAAACTCTCAAACTTTCTTGACCAAGACCCAAACTAAGCAATACGTTTTACAGCAAGACCAGCTACACAGACATTTGAATGTGCACACCCTCAAATCCATGCTGAGCCTGCTGCTGCGGCTGCATTCTGAGACTGGCCTGTCCCCTCCTGTTTCTGTTCATCATTCCTGACTGTCACTCACTCTGTCAATTCTGCCTGTGGGCTATACTCTGAAAACGCTGCCTGGAACAATGAGGTTCCTGAGACCAGAAACCAGAACCCTTGTCCTCCCTCCCCCAGCACCAGTCTGGGCCTGACTGAAGAGTGTCTAGGACACACACATGGGAAGAAAGTAATCAGGTACTACAGAGAGTGGGTTAGAGGAGGAAGACACAGTAAGAGAAAAGCCTCTGGTTCCCACAGAACTGTTGGGGAGAGAATGAGGGCCACAGCCACACAGCTGACCCTGGTCAGAGGGGACCTGCTGGAGTGCCTGAGCCTCATGCAACAATCTTTTTAGACAAGGTCTTGCTACACCATTCAGGCTGCCCTTAAACTGGAAATCCTCCTGTCTCGGCCTTCCAAGGCTGGGATTGTGTGTGTTCACTACCATGCCTGGATAACGATCTTTAAGCACCTGTGTGCCGGATCTTGGTTTGAGGTACAGAGATGAGCAAGGCCCTGCCCTGGCCTCAAGGTGCTCACAGAGGTGTGGGAGGGGCAGACAGGTAACCTGATCATTGCAGAGCATCCAGTTTTCTGCAGGGTGATGGTGAGACCAGAGCAGGGCTGCTGGACCTTTCAGGGCAGCTTGAGATGATATGGCTGCCCTGTGAGGGCCCTGCCAATGTCACCAGTGAGGGGTGGTTTGTTCAAGCTTCTGCATCGAACAGGCTTGAGTTTTAATTCAGCTTCTGCCACATAGCTGTGTGACCTCAGTAAGAGACTTAACCTCCCATAGGCTCAGTTTTGAAATCTATAAAATGGGAATCGGCATGCCTTCTTTCACAGTTGTAAAGTTAAATGAACTAATAAATGTAAAGCCCTTAACAATATAGCTGTCTGAAAGGAAGCTCTATATAACAGAGTAGCAGTTGTGGCTATTGAAAGTATGTGCAGACTCCTATCTGAGGTGGCCTCACTCCCAGCACCGCCCTGCCCCCAGGCAGCACTTCCTGGCTATCCCTTTGGAATAAGCTGAAAGTTGGTGGCCTTATGCTGGGTCTCACTGCAGAGTCCCAGGCCCCAGACACTGGGAAGAATGAGGAGGGTGGAGGGGCTATGAAATCCCACAGTGGGGAGACCATCCATCCCGGAATAAACAGGCTGTCACCCCTCCCCTTCCCCCTTTCTCTCCTTTAAATAACCCAGATCTGTTGCCCGGTTGTCGCCAAGCAACCCCACTCCAGGCTTCCAAGGATGCCTCACTCCGACAGAGCCATTTATGAAGATGCTTCGGGGGAGGAGTGGGTAGGGAGTGGGTCAAGGGCGCCCTGGAGCCCTGCCCGACACAGCCTCCCAGGGGCCTGCAGGGACAAGCTCCCAGTGGCCAGGAAAGGAGCTCCTGGGACGATCCCCTCCTGAATTGGTGGGCATGAGTTACCAGGAAGCTTTCAGGGGAGGCCGAGGCTCCCCCGGCATTGCAGGGAAAGTCCTGGACTCTGAAGCCTGGGACACACAGAGGCCAATGCAAAGCCTTGGAAAGGTCACCAGCCTGGGCTCAGCTCCTGGATTCCAGCCTCAGTGCCCACCCGCCTGGCCTCCCCCATTGCTGAGCCTCAAAAGCACTTCATGCCAGGAGGCAACTTTGGTGTGGGTAGGAAGAGACACTCACGCTGTTGGGCAGCAGCCCATATCCAAATGCCCAGTGGAAAGACCCTCTGCCTGGCAGCTCCATTTCTAGGACCTGGGCCTGGAGATGTGCGTGCACCTGTACAAACTGACGACCAGACAGGGCTAGTCAAAGTTTTCCATGGTGAAAGATGGAAAAACTAAAAGGTCCACAGATAGAAAGAGGATTGGCTAGATAAGCCACAGAGATACCACCGGCTCAAGTAGGACATGAGACAGGTATGTGAGGGCTGATGGGAAATTATCTCTAGAGTGTGGCACAAGGTCTGGACAGGGACCCCTTGACAGTGGGGTGTCCCTCTCCAAGGGAATGGATACGTCACAGGGATGCCAACCTCAGACCCTAACACGCAGACTCACCTGGGCATGCGTACAGGATGCAGAGCAACCTCAGAAATGCTGTGGCCAGGTATAAAACCAATAGATGGAGCTGGGTTCACCTGTAACACATGGACAACAACGCCAACACACAGCATGTCACCAAGATTTAAAAAGAAGGATAGGTACAGTATGTGCAAATATTTATCCAACATGCTGGTGGGGGCACCTGTGAGGCAGGGGAGCAGGATGAAGGGGCCAGAGAGTGAAGGATAACCCAACAGAAAGGGTTCACAGACACGAGGATGTTGACGGGGTCTGGATACGGGAAAGTTACTATCACTTCTGCGGAGATAAGAAGGAAGAAATGAAGGAAGAGAAGGGGGGACGTCTAGGGTGAAATGCAGCATGGTGTCCACTTTTCCTGCCCACACTGAGTGGCTGGGGAGAGGTGTGTGTGTCACACACTGACATGCTTGTGCAGCCCTGGACACCGCTGAAGGGCAGAGAAGCCACAGCAGCATCAGTGCCTCCAGGTAGAGAACAGGGCAGTGAGCTTCAGGCAGGAAGGATATTCCGCAGTGTACTGCCTGTGCCTGTGAATTGTATTCCATATGGACGTGTTATCTATTTTTAAATAATTAAAAAATTAAATTGTGTTTACACCCAAAGGCTCACGCATGAAGATCAATCTGTGGAGCTGGGTGTGGTGGTTCATGCCTGTAATCCTAGCACTCGAGAAGCTGAGGCAGGAGGATTGCCAAGAATTCAAGGCAGTTGAGTTCAAGGTCAGCCTAAAATACATAGCGAGACCCTGTCTCAAACAAACAAACAAACAAACAAACAATCAACTTCTGGAAGCAGCTAGCAAGACAGCTTAGCTCAAGAGGGTATGTGGGATCTGACATACCTTCCACAATTCTTTTGTACAGCTGATTTCTTTTACCCCATGCATTCATAACCTATTCTAATAATCTAATCATTTTAATTTTAACCATTTTATATATGCACAAATATAAAGTGTAATATAATCGAGTCTACATACTCATCATCCAGACATGACAGCTATCTAGATTTCAACACCTGGTCACTTGCCTTTTCCTGCCTTCCTTTTGGTTTTCTGAATGGAGTCTTCGAGAGCAACTGCACACATCACACCATGTCTCCCACCTCAGAATACAGGAGGCAGGAATGCAAAGTCTGAGAGGCCAGCTAGTGTACCCTGCCTGACACAGAGGGCTCCCTGGACTAAGTCCCCAAGGGCTGGTGTCGCCTTCCTCTGCTTGACTGCTCACAAGAATGAGGAGCTCATTACTGAGCCCCATCTCTTTCTTTGACTCAGTGCCTGAAAGCCAGGCTTTTCAGAGGGGTTAGACACCACCCCAGGGGTTAGATACCACCCCAGCCTCCCTTTGCTAATTTGCAGGCACCCAGCAGAGGCAGGGGCAGCTCCAGAGTCACAGGATGCTCCCAGCTCATTAGTCTGCTCATCTCCAAACAAACCCCAAGGCACTATGGCACACAATACATGTTCACTGAACTCTACCGGAAAGGTCCTACCAGGCCACCCAGTCAGGAGTACACCTAGAGCCAGGGCCAGACAGGGGTCCCCAGCCTGCCTGTGTGTGCCTGTGAGTCACCTGCAGGAGGGTTCGGGTCTCAAGCAGCAGTCCGGTGTCCGGTGTTTAGGAACCAGGGGACCCGGTGACTCCCATACCTCTTCTGGCTGCCCAGGGCTAATCTGCACCGGTGGGGCGATATTCCCAGCTCACTGGCTGGGCTGGGTCAGGGCCTACTCTGGGGTGAGCTGGCCATGGCTCAGGGGACGCACAGGCAGTCCCCAGCTCCAGGTGCTTCCAGGGCTGCAAGCAGCGATTAGGTGATGGCACCTTCACCCTCTGTGGGTGAAGTCAGGCTGCCTGGTTCAAATCCCAGCTCTGGCCCACAGCAGCCAAGTGCCCTGTGGAAGGTTAGCTCACGTCCTGAGCCTCAGTTTCCTCAACTGCTAACAGAGGAGAGTAAGGGCGGCCTTGTGGCCCAGGGGAGGCTGCAGGGAATGAGAGTGTGAACTGCAGCACAGAGTCCCTGCCTCTAGCTCTGCTGGCTCTCAGCCTAGTTCCCCGGATGCTGAAGCCAGTGTGCTCTGTCTGGGACACCACGGCCATGAGAGGTCCCGAGCAGGGCTCCTCGTGGGGCAAGGAGAGGACAGCACTCACATCCAGGGTCTAGAGAAAGGAAGCTTCTGTCAAAACCCTCCTGGTGCCAGGCATGTGCCACTGTGCACAGCCCTATCTGGTAGGCGGGTGGACAAATCGCCCATTTGGTGGCTGGTGACAAACTTCAGACAACTCAGGGGCACTCTCAGAATGAGCCCTGGGGGACTTCTTTCATGAACCCTCATGGCTGAAGGGCAGAGGGTGGAAATCTAACCGAACTCCCCACTTCACCCTGGCATCTTGCCCACAGGACTCTATCCTTTCCACATGCTGGATGAGCCTCCCCTCACTCCTCATGAAACCCCCAAGGCAGAGTCCATCACTATCCTCATTCTACAAGCAAAGAGGCACAGAGCAGTAGAGGAACCTCCACAACGCTAGAGCTGTTACGCTCAGCCATGAAACTTACTTAAATCCTCCCAGGGACGGGGAGCTCACTATCCTGAGGGCAGCCTCCTTTTCCGCACAAGCAAACTGGGTGTGAAGATGTCCTTCACCCTGCTTCCTTCACTCCCCAGCTGGTCCTGAGACCACCAGAGCACTTACTCCCAGGGACTGCATTTCAAATATTTGAGAAACATCATTGTACACCCTGCTCCCAGGCCTCCAGCTAAGCCTCCCTGCACCTTCAAAGGCTGGGGGAACCTCAGCTGTTATTCCACCTCCAGATGCTCCTCGGCGGAGGGGACTTTCCCAAGGAGCCCAGGAAAGAATGAGCCATTCTGTCTCTCATCCCCCAGCGTGTCCCTGACACCCAGAAGATGGTCTCCCAGCTCTGACTTCACACCTAGTTGGCATTTTACAATGAAAGGTTTATGGACAAGTCCCCTTTTGAGACTCCCAGCCACCTCCCAGTCTGCCAGCACTGAGTTCCACTTCAAGTCTTTGTTGGTTTTTTGTTTTGTTTTGTTTTGTTTTGCATTGTGGGGTGAAACAGGGTCTTGCTAGGTACTTTAGGCAGGGCTTGAACTCAGTATGTAGCCCAAGCTGGCTTCAAACTCACAGTGATCCTCTCGCCTCAGCCTCCAGAGTGCTGGGATTACAGGTGCATGCCAAAAGGCCTGGCTTCAAATCTTTGAAGAAGGTGCTGCACTGGGCAGCTGGGGGCAGCAGGCAGTGACTTGGGGAGGATGGCCACTGTTCTGGAGCAGGAGGGAGAGGTGGACAGGGCAGTCAGAGCCAGGAGGCAAGGAGGGAGGGAGCCTGGTGGAGGGGGGTGAGGGAGGCACAGGAAAGCCCCTCATGGGCTGTCTCTCTCCTGCCCTCACACACAGACAAAAGACAATATTAAATCATCCTTCCAGACAGGTATGGCAGCCCATGCATGTAATCGCAGCACCCAAGAGGCTGAGGGAGCGGGCTGGAGATCTAGAACAGTGGTTACAGCACCTGCCTTGCAAGTACAAGGCCCTGAGTTCGATCCCTGGCACCAAAAAAAAAAAGAGGCTGAGGAAGGAGGATTGCTAAAAGTTCGAGTCCAGACTGGGCTACATAGCAAGACCCTGTCTCAAAAAGAACATAAATAAATAAACAAACAATCCTCCCCAAGTTAGTGGGCAGTGGGTACAAAACTACAGTTTGAGAAGATGGAAAATCTCTGGAGGCGATGGAGACGATGGCCACATAACAATGTGAATTCCCCCCGGTGCCACTGTAGAGTTTAGTGAAAAAGAGCTGAAGTGTTAAATTTTGTGTTATGTATATTTTACGGCAATTTAAAAAAAAGACAATGTATAGAACTGGAGAAAAAGGAGAAGTGAAAAATCCTCCCCAGAAGTCTCCCGGGGGTCCTGGAGTCCATTCTGAGGCACTGTGCCCCTAGTGGCAGCCCAGAGGGGACAGTCAGCGTCAGGGGAGAGCCAGGAGCCTCCAGTTCAACCCCAGCTCGGATCAGTGCCAGCTGTTGCAGTGGTACGAAGAGGCCAGCCGGACCCAGGGCCTGCGGCAAGTGGGCTAAGAGGCCTGGCTGCAGGCCCAGGAGCTGATCCAACCTGAGCAGTCTTGGGCGGAATCCAGGTGGGGGGCCTGACACGGGTTCACAGCCATGACCTGGACCTTGTCCCACTGCCCTGCCCCATCCCACAGGGGTCCCCGCAAGGTCTTCATTCGGCCTCTGCAGCCTGGCACATCAGCCTTCGCCCCCCGGGATGGCAGCAAGAGGTGGGAAGGGGGTCAGGCTTTGGAGACAGACAGACATGCCTGCCTGAGTCCTGGATATTCCTTAGACTCAGCTCTCCTCTGTGCAAAGGGCATAATCACTAGCAGTGTTACTTTGAGAATTACAGCAAATGACATACCTCTGGAGGGCCTGGTATATAGTCAGTGATTAATAAATGTTCATTCTCTTCCCTTCTCTCCGCTCCCTTCTGGGACTCAAGAGTTAGTAATGTCAGACACTAACTCCCTGTGTAAATGGAGTACACCTTTCATTCCTTTCTCTGGTCCTCAGTTTCCCCACTGTAAAATCAGAGAGAATTGGCAGCATGCATAATCTACTTAAAAATGCATATGCACTTTTTTTTTTGTAGTACTGGGGACTGAAACTACAATCTTCACACTGAGCTATATCCTCAGCCCTTTTTTATTTTTTATTCTGAGGCAACATCTCACTTAATTGCCCAGCCTGGGCTCAAACTTACAATACTCCTGCCTCAGCCTCCAAAGTGCTGGGATTATAAATGTGTGCCACCACACCCACCATTTTTGGTTTTTTTGTTTTTTATTCATGTCCCACAAACATTCAAGAGAAGCCTTTTGGCTAAGATCCAGTGTAAGAAAAGCCTGCTATGTGCCAGGGGCAATCTGAACTCTCAAGGGGTTCGCGTGGGAGAAGAAAGGCCCACTGCTGACCTTTCTAGTAGAGGTGAGGAATGTGTGGGAGGGGCCTGTGCCCAGGACTGGGGGGTGCCCAGAAGTGAGCGGCAGGCCCCATGCTGGCTCAGGCTCCGAGTTCCCAGGGCCAGTGCCCGAGGTGATCTGGGTGTGGCCACAGCTGCAGCTGAGCTGTGGGAGGCCTGTGCCCTGGCAGAAAGTCGCCCTCCACTAAAAGACAGAGAGCTCTGCCAGGCCAGCCACTGTCCAGCTTGTAGACCTGGTCACCTGTTGCTATGGCAACTGTCTTGCCAAGCTGATGGCATTGGATGCAGGAGGAACAAGGCCAGGGAGTTGACAGGGCTTCTGCCCAGTCTCCCTTTACTAGTGTGGGAGGCACCTTGGCCCACTCAAGCTGCAGGTGGGAGAGTTGTGTACTGTTCTTGCGTGTGTGTGTGTGTGTGTGTGTGTGTGCGTGCACTATGTACAAGCATGCACAATTGTGCCCAGTGCTACATTGAGCAACCTCTCCCCTCCCCCCAACTGGGGTAGGGCTTTTCAGCAGGGGGCCAAGAATTGTTCAATAATAAAGGTTCTCCTTTACATATGTATTACACACCAGGCTCCAAATATTTCTCATTTATGTCCCCATCCTAGTCTCACAACAGCCCTGGGATGCCACCAACCTCTTCACAGACGAAGAAGATAAACCCAGAGGGGTTAATAACTTGCTGAACACCTCTCAATAGCAAACAATAGAGTCCAGCTGGGAGCCCAGGCAAGCAGGCCCCAAAGGCTTGACATCAGCCCCCAGAAGCAGAAGCAGCTGCTCCAGGGCCTGAGTGAGGGTCCCCACTACCTGCTCTGTGGCTTGAGCTCTGCACAGCGCCAAGGCAAAGGGACACAGGTTAGATCAGGTCTCCAGCCTTCCAGAGACCCTGGTTCCTGCTGGAAATACAGGCAGACAGTCACGGGGTGCAATCTGGAAGAAGCAGGAGAGGTGCAGAGGGATCTGGGGCAGGAAGGGAAAGGATCTCAGCTGGGTACCCAGAGAGGACGGATGTGCCGAGGAGGACACCTCCTGGACAGCTGGCAGCGGGACCCTGTCGGCAGTCTGACCTCCACACCTGTCCTTCTCAGCATGTGCCCAGGTGCCCACTGTGTGCCCAGCACCATGCTAGGCTTGAGGGATATGGCACAACACAGAGGGTAAACCAGAGCACCCTTGGGGGGCTTGCAGTCTGCAGTGGAGGCAGACATTACCCAGGAGCCCCACAAATAAAGACACAGTTATAGTTGATGAGAGAGCTCCGAAAGGAAAATACAGGTGCTCTTAGGGAGTGTGGGGTGAGGGGTCATCTGCAGACAAGGTAGTGGGGGAGGCTCCTTCTAGGAGGGCATGTGTAAGACAAGACTGGAAGGCCAAATAGATGTTTGCCAGGCAGAGTGGGAGAGAGGGCATTCCAGGCAGAGGGCGCAGCCAGGACAAAGGCCCTGGGGTGGGGACAAAGGTCAGACTCCAGGCTGCTGCAGCTGGAGACCATGCACCCAGGAAGGGCACGAGGTGCACCACCAGGGGTCGGGTGTGTGTTTTATCCCAGAAGCAAAGGGAGCCATGGAGGGCATTATGGAGAGTGACAACTCATGGGTTAGGGGGACAGATGGGATGCTTCTGCAGGAGAGGGTTGGGAGGTGACAGGACATTTCTGCAGGGATCCAGGAAAGAGAAGGTGGGGCTGGGAGCATGGTGCAAGGAAGCAGAGGGTGGGTGGATTCTAGAGAATGACTTTGGAAGCAGGATCCACAGCGCTGGTATTGGGTCAGCTGGTGTGATGCTGGGGAGGAAGGAGTTGGGAACCAGGATGTGGCTGTAGTGGGACAAGAGGATAGATGAGTGCAGAGAGGCAAAAGGAGGAGGAGGAGGCCAGGAAGATGGGAAGGAGGCTTGGGGTCACAAAAGCCAAGAAGTAGGAGAGTCCAGCTGTGCCAAAGGCTGCTGAGAGGCAAGCAGGACTGGAACCGGGCTGGCAACAGTTGGCACACAGGACGCACACAGTGACCCCCCCCACCGGGAGTGAGGATATCAGCACCATTAATAACTTGGCCACAGGAATGGTGATGCATGCCTATAATCTCAGCATTTGGGAGGCTGAAGCAGGAGGATTGCTGCAAGTTTGAGGCCAGCTTGGGCTACATAGTGAATTCAAGGACAGTCTGAACTATAAAGTATGAGCTTGTCTCACCAAAAAAAAAAAAAAAAAAGACTATAAAGGGTAAGACAGAGCAGCTAGAAGGGGATTGGGAGGTTGACTGTAAAGATGTAAAGAGAGGGTACCAGACAAAGTGGTGCACTGGTGGGAAGAGAGGGTGGTGGTCGGGGGCAGGAACAGAGGACTCGGACAGAACCAGGACCAGCAGCTTTCCAGGACCTCTTTCTTCTGCTCCTTCCATGTTTGCCCCAGTTTCTGCAGTCACCCCCGTAATGATGGCCCTTTCTTCGGGTGAGGGAAACTGAGCCCTGGAGAGAGGCACAAGGTCACACAAAGCTCTGGCTAAGCTGGCTCCTTGTGTAGCCAGCTCTTTGGAGTCTAGGCCATTTGGGATCATTGGAAGCCAAGAGTTGTGCAAGAGTCAATGTGAGCCCTGGACAGGGCCTGAACGGTGCCCTTCCCTTCCGGCCGGGCCTCACACCCAGCCCCAGCGATCCTGAGGAAGTAGACAGAGCAGGTACAGCAGCCTCCTGAGCTGAGCTTCTGCTTTCTGGGGTCAACTGTGGTCTGAAAATACTACACAGAAAATTCCAGAAGTGACTTATAAGTTTTAAATTGCACGCCACTCTGTGTAGACTGATGAAATTCCCAGCCCTCTGCTCTGGCATCCAGCACATGGATGGCCTTTTCATCCCTTGTCTAGGTTCTCAGGCCAAGTGTGGTGGGGCCATGGCATGGCAGCACTTGTGTTTAAGTAATCCTTATTTTCCTTATACGGTAGTTCCTCTATTTGATCATTAGGCATTGTTATTAATCTCTTCCTGTGCCTAATTTACACATTTTATGATTAAAAAGAACATAGCATATAAAGGGTTTGGTGTCATGTTTGTTTTCAGGCATCTGATACTAGGGAGCACGGAATGTACCTGCCTGGGCTGAGAGACCACTGCATGCCTTAGAGAGAGATCTTTTTTTTTCCCTAGTACAGGACCTTTGCACTGAGCTACATCCCCAGCCCTTTTTGTTCGTTCTTTCTTTCTTTTTCTTTCTTTCTTTCTTTCTTTCTTTCTTTCTTTCTTTCTTTCTTTCTTTCTTTCTTTCTTTCTTTCTTTTCTTTCTTTCGAGACAGGATCTGGCTCAGCGGCTAAGTGGCTCAGGCTGGCTGTGAACTTGTGATCCTTCTGCCTCAGCCTCCCAGAGTGCTGGCTGGGATTTGGGCCTTCTACTGTTGGGGGAAGGGCTTTTAAAGGAAAAGAACAAAAATACAAGGCCTCTGGCCGCCAGCACCTCAGGCATGCGACCTCCCCGTGAGCCCCGGCCCGTCTTCTGTGAAATTCAGTAACCGCGTGACAGAGGTTGCTTCAGCACGAGGACAGCTGACTGTGGGCAGAAGGTTTGTCACGAGTCTGGTCCCCGGGAGCCCGGGAGCCCAGGACAACAGTGGCAGGCGCTGCTGCACACTGGCCCGGACGGGTGGGGGCGCAGAGGGGAGGCTGCTCACTGCCTGAGCAAGGGGGCGCGTGGTGGCCTAAGAAAGGCGACGACCCAGGCGAGTCCTCGCCCCGACACCCCGCGGGGCTCTGCTGATGGTCCCGAACTAGAACTTCACCCCCAGGCGCCACGCTTGATGGCGCTTCGCAATTTAACAGCAGGCGCACCCTGGCCCTCCCCGGCAGCAGCGAGGGAATGACAACAGCGAGCAGCCTCGCCGCCGGGCGTGCGTGCGGGGCCGGGGGCTCTCCCACCCCACCCAGCCCCAGCCGGCCGGGAGCACTCACCCGCCTCGGCTTCTGTCCCCTCGCCCCGCTGCGCGCGCTGCTGCCGTCGCTTGGCCCGGTCCCCCCGCGCTTTCCCACGGGCCCCACCTCGCCCGCGCGGCGCGCTCACCTCCCTGGCGGCCCGACTCCGGCCGTTCCACCGGCCTCCGCCGGCGCAGCGGCTGTGCCAGGCGCCGGGCCAGGGCGCAGCGGGCACTGGGCACCGCCCCTCCCCCACGTTCCATTCAATTTCCTGCGGCGCCCCCCCCACAGTCCCCCGCCTCGGCCACCTCCCCACGACGACAATCAAGAAAAGTACCTTCCTGGCGCATTTATGGAGCATCTATTGTGTACCCAGGACGCTGGGTGGGGATCCCAAGGATGTGTCTGCCTCCACGACGCTCACGGTGTAGGAGTCTGTGGGGAGGGGAGCATGGTGACAAGGACTAGGAGAGAGGATGGCTGGGCTGGAGAAACCTAGCAAGCCTCCTGAAAAAGTAAGCAGCATTTACTTTCACATGGTGTTGGAGAAGTATGCTTATTGGCCTGAAATATGTTTGGATTCCTGAAAGAATCCAGAACATTTGCACAGAGTGATTCTGAAAGAAAAAGGAAAGAAAGAAAGGAAAGAAAGAAAGAAGGAAAGAAAGAAGGAAAGAAAGAAAGAAAGAAAGAAAGAAAGAAAGAAAGAAAGAAAGAAAGAAAGAAAGAAAGAAAGAGAAAGAAGGCCCATGTACATAAGAACTAGGGGGAAACCTACAAATGCTCAGCCTGAATGTTAGGAAACACTTCCACCTACTGGCCTCAGATGGCCACCAAGCACAAGTACAGGGACAGAGCTGGGAATTTTCCCATATGTGGAAACTGAGGCTACACAAGGTGACATGCTGGTCACCGTTGGTCAGGCTGGGAGAAGGCCCTAGCTGTCCTGGCCCAGCCATAGCACATGCCTAGCAGGTACAAATTTAACCACACCTCCGGTTCCCCCACCTCTGCCCTCAGAGTTGCCTTAGCTGGACTTTCCAAAGAAGGAGGATCTTTCAGGCAAAGCAGGTCCCTCCAAATTGCTGTGACCTGCCATTCCCTCCCTACTGCTAGACAGCTCATGACCTGGGGCAGGATCAGGCAGAGAAAGGTCATGGGTCCTAGAATGTGCTGGGGGGAGACAGGGTCCTAAGGGACACAGTCCACTGGGAGGACAGAAAGGGGCTGCTGAGGGATAGGGCTGGAGGGCAAGGGTCCTGGGAGCTGAGAACAGACTGAGGAGGTTGGGCTGGGTGTCCCCTGGGAGGAAAGCCAAGCAGGCAGGCCTGGCCCCAAGCTGGGAGCCTCCCTCAGAGTTCATGGGCAAGGTCCTCGTTGGCTCCAGAACAGCAGCCTGCAGGCACAGGGGACAGGCTGGTGGGAGAATGATTGGGGTCTGGGGAGATGGACACAGGAACAATGGGAGTGGTATGTGGTTTCACAACATCTCTAGTGTGGGGACAGTATCTCAGCATTGGGTTGCCCATCCCCCATTCCCTAAAGCTCTATAAAGTATTAATGCTAAGTTCCCTGAAGATGTATGGGTGATAAGCAGGCAAACAGCCACAGAACTTCCCCTCACACCCAAAGTCAAGGGAAAGGACCAGGACATGCTGGGGTCTTAGCTGTTTGTCCTCTCCTGATTGTCATGGCAAGGCATAGGGGTTACAATCAAAACAGACCCGGAATCTGATTCTTTTTTTTTTTTTTTTTTTTTTTTTTTTTTTTTTTTTTGGTACTGGGGATCGAACTCAGGGCCTTGTGCTTGGTAGGCAAGCACTTTAACCACTGAGCTAAATCCTCAGTCCTGGACTCTGATTCTAACTCAGCCATTTCATACCAACTTGACCTTATGTGGGTATTTAAGCCATGTGAGCCTCAGTTTTTCCATCAGTAAAGTGGGAATAGCTGTCCCTACAGAATACAATAGTGAAAGGGCTCCTGGGGCTGTGCACGTGACCTCGTGACCTGGTTTGTCCTCTACATAGTTCACTCAGCACTGCGTCTGGCACACATTTGGTAACAGTTGGTGGCTATGGAATGGACACCAGGTGGGCGCAGGGTCATCTCACCCCTCACTGCCAAGTGTCCAAAGTTTGTTAGCAGCCCTAGAATGAAAGGCTCTGAGGGTGGTTGGTGGGTGAGAATGTACCTAACTCCCAGTGAATTGCCTGCTCTGTGAGGATCCTTCCTGTCTGCTGGGTCTCAGGTTAATCGTATTAGCTCTCCCAGGCTTCCCTGCATTCCCAGCCGTATGTGCATCTCCCTCCAAGCCGCCTTTGAAGCCTGGGGCCCTTTGATGTGCTTGGGGGGTGCACGGGCCCCGGATCCTGCCAGCCCTGTGGTCGGTGGCCAGCAGGGCACAGGACTGGGGGAGCTGGAGGTGCAAGTGGCTCTGCCCCTCCTGAGTCACCCCAAGTGTAGGCTTTGGAGTCAGACTGCCTGGACCACAATCCCAGCACTCATTCTCTCCTGGGCTCAGACCCTTTGTCTTTCGAAAGAAGACAACAGAAACGTCTACCTCGTAGGTTTGCGAGAGAGAGAGAGAGAGAGAGAGAGAGAGAGAGAGAGAGAGAGAGGGAGAGGGAAAACAGATTGTGCTCTTGTCCCATTTTACCTAATGGGTCTCCCTGGGGGGGTCAGGATCACTGACCCAGGATTTCCAAACCCCAAAGTCAGAGAATACTTCTAATTAAGTGTAAAGAGAAAGAACATCAAAGTTTAATTACTGAAAGATGTTTTCCCTTGTTAGTTTTATGAATTTCAAATAATAACATTTGCATTTTAAATGTTCATTAAGGAACAGAGATTGCTCAATAGTAGAGTGCTTGCCTAGCATATAAAAGGCTCTGGATTTGCTCTCCAGCACTGCCAAAGAAAAAAGGGGAGTTATTATATTTAAATTCATTTTCACAGGTTTGGAAAGGTATAACAGACATGCAGCCACAAATTTTTATTTATTTATTTTGGTGCTGGGGATCAAACTCAGGGCCTTGGGCTTGCTAGGCAAGTGCTCTACCACTAAGCTAAATCCCCAACCCCAGCCCCAAATTTTTAAATGTGCATTTTGATAAGTTTTGATATATGTATACAAACATCATTATGCTCAACATGATAAACATATTTATCACTCCTGAAACTTTTTTTTTTTTTTTTTGGTTTTTTGAGACAGGATCTCGCTACTTAGCTCAGCTGTCCTTGAATTCACCATGTAGTCCAGGCCAACCTAGAACTCGAAGACGATCCTCCTGCCTCAGTCTCCTGAGTGCTGGGATTACAGGTGTGCGCCATCACATCCGGCACCTGGACATTATTAAAGATTGAAAGTGCATTAAAAGAAGTTCATGATGACCTCGGGACACCTTTACTGATAATAAGTGTGCATGTACGCGTGCGTGCATATGCGCGCGCGCGCGCACACACACACACACACACACACACACACACAGAGGTTCTCCAGCCCTAGCCCCAGAGCTGGGTCATCAAACTGCTACGCAGCCTCAGCACAGTAACTCCACCCAAGGGCCTGAGGGGTAGTGGGAAACAGAGGCAGGGGTGTGGGAACGTTTGTCAGAGCAACTTCCGGGGTGGGAGGAGAGGGCATCCTGCTGGTGGTCTCTTTGTTTGTTTCACCAAACCCGCCCATTCCTCGGGGTTCCCAGGCCCGCCAGCTCTCCCCTCCTGACCCTGTGGGAAGCAGGAATCCAGTCTGGGCTCCCACCCCAGGAGGGGGACCAGGAGCAGAGGAGCCTGAGATCCAGAGCTGCAGGGCCTGGCCCTAGAGCTGGCTCTATCCCAGGGTGGCACCAGCCCAGCTCAGGCCACACCTCCTTCAAGGATCACAAGAGAATGGAGGGAAGAATGTAGTGTGAACAATGCACGCAGACACTGGCATGGCAAGACACTGGTCCCCCACCATCTACTCAGGGGTGTGAGATGAAGATTCTTCAACCAGAGGAAGGTGGTGACCTGGGGCTTATCTCTTTTTGGTGGCCACTAGACCAGCAAGCCTCCTCTGTCCTTACCTCTTTGTCCCCTAGTGCAGGCACTGGGTTACCTGTATTCATTCACCAAACTGAACACTTGCATGTGTCAAAAACTGTGCTAAACCGGGTGTGGTGGTGCACACTTGTGATCCCAGACTTCTGAGAGGCTGAGGCAAGAGGATGGCAAGTTTGAGCCTAGCCTAGGCAACTTAGTGGCTTAGTGAGACACTGTCTCAAAATTTTAAAAAGATCTGAGGATATAGCTCAGTGAGAAGGCCCAGTACCAAAAAAGAACTATGCTAACTAAGCCCTGGGCGTCTGTTGATGAACTGAACACACAGGGAATCTAGCTTAGAGTCCAGGGACAGATAGAAAATAAACAATACCAGAGTTGGGTACAGTGGCACAAACCTGAGTCATAGATCTTGGGAGGCTGAGGCAGGAGGATTACAAGTTTGAGGACAGCCTAGACTACATAACAAGACCCTGACTCAAATAAACAAACAAACAAACAAACAAACAAACAAACAGTATTGAAAAAGGCAAGTTAATTTCTGACTATGGAAATGCCATGGGGAAAAGAATGAACAGGGTAGGAGATCAGTTTAGATGGGATGAGTTGGTAAAAGGGCTGTCTGTTCGAAGGAGGTACTAAGTGACTATGTGGGGCCATGAGAGCCTCCAGACTGGGTTTCCAGTTCAGAATGACTTAGGGTCTGCCACACATTAGCACCTGCTGGGTGTTCCACCTTGGCTGGCTGCAAACCCCTCCGAACCTCTGTTTCCTCACTTGTGACATGGTGGTAAACGCCCACTATGCTTCACAGAGCTGAAAGTAGGGTAAAGTGATAACGCAAGCACATTCTGCTGTGCACTGAGGAAACAACAGAGTAGTTCCTGGGCACCTAGCCTGGCCCAGCTGCCTATAACCCCTGAGTTGGTCCCAAGTCTGTGTTTCCTGATTCCAGGGTATCTCTCTGTCATCCAACAAATCGAAGGGCTCCGAACTCGTGTGTCTGTAGGGCCAGGCGAATGGGTGTGATAGGTTGCGCAGCAGTGGAGACTATGATACACTGCAGAGACCCTGCTGAAGAAGATAGTGACTGGTCAGCTTTGAGAATGTTTGCCATATTGAAATGAGGGTCCAGACCTTTCCAATTCTCCAGCGAAGTTCCCTCGCGACATCTGTTATGCAAAATCTCGAGAATTTTTATTGTTGTCAATTTAATAAGAACTTTTAAAAACATGGTTGAGGCAGACAAAATACTGCTATCAGCCAAGGCTGGCTGCAGGCACAAGCTGCAACTCCATTTTCTGAGTGGCAGACCCTTTGCTTAACATTTTGGAGAGCAGAGAACAAACCAAGCACCGCCTGCTCCTGGGACCTCAGGGACCCAGGACCTCATCCCATAACAAGGGACCTCATCCCATAAACAAGGAAGAGCTGGAATCAGAGCCTGAAGGAGGGAATTGCAGGAGGAGGGAGGAGGGAGATCTCTAAGGAGGCTTCCTGGAAGGAGACCCTTGAGCTGGACTCTGTAGGATAAATAGGAATGATTGCTGTGAATAAAGGGGCGGCGGCAAGAATCATTTAGGGCAAAGGAAGAACAACTTTGAACTTCAGGGAAGGGCAGGTGCTTCTGTGGAGCTAGAGTGCACTTGGGGCACACTGGGCTTGGAGGGGAGATTGGGACTCATCTCTGCCCCCAGATCACAAAGAGCCACATGTGCCCTGCAGTCACCTGGATAGCACCTCACAGTTCTGGCTGTCAGCCTTCAAGACCAGCAGTGTGGAGAACAGGAAGGTGCGTGTGTACTGAAGGTGCAAGACAGAGGCCTGGGCTTGGACCACCTCTGCCATTCACAGTGTTGGGTTCATTCACTCAGGATGCAGATCCCAGCAAGCAATGGTTGGTTATGAACTGGAGGCTGGAGCTTCAGAGAGAAATAATTAGGAGTCATCCCTGCTTCCAGGGAGATCACTGCTTGGTGCCTGTCACCAGAAGGAGTTTGGACAACTGCTCCATGCTGCTTAACACAGAGAGAAGAAGACTCTGCTACATATCTGGGTATCTTAGTTACTTTTCTCATTGCTGAGACAAAATACTCGACACTCAAAGTTAAAGGAGGAAAACTTCATTTTGTCTCACAGTTTGTAGATGTTTCAGTCCATAATTGCTTGCTCCAAGGCAGGGAGGCATGACAGAGGGACATTGCAGAGGAGAAAAAGTCCATGGCAGGCAGAAGACAGCAAAAGCAGGAAGCAGCAAGTGATGACACTAGCCCTCTTTCTGTCCCTTATATTCCATCCAGGCCCTTAGGGTGAGTAGCACTCACACCAGGGAGGGGTACCCTTAATCCTACCCAGAACTCTGCCAAACCAATCAGTGGACTAATGTAGTAATCACACGCACTTGATCCCAGCATCACACACTGTAGATCCAACCACCTCTGAAAAACCCCACCTATGACCACACGAGGCTTCGGGGACCAGGGGACATCTAGACACAAGCCACAACACTCGGGGTAGGAGGGTTGTAGATGAGGGGTCTTTAAAACTGTGTTGCCAGCTGGACAGGAGTTTCCGAGGGAGGTACAGCAGAATAATTAGAAGATCATGAAAGACAAGAGTGTTCATTCAATCACCCGGCAAATACTTCTTCAGTCCCTGTATGCCAGGAGCTGTGCCACCAGTGGAGGGATGAGATAAAGCAGATGTTCTCTACCCTCACAAAGTCCTTGCTATTTCATTCCTCCTCTGTGGCTTCCATTTGGCTGACACATAGTCTTCCCTGAGTATCCATGGGGATGGGTTCCAGGAGCCAAAATCTGCACATGCTCAAGTCTCTTAGGTAAAACAGCACAGTGTTTACATATAACCTATGCACTTCCTCCCATACATATTAGAGCATACTTATAATACCTAACGCAGGATAAATGCTGGATAAATAGTTGTCATGCTGTATTGCTTAGGGAATAATGACGAGACAAAATA
>PVJO010019204.1:0-34858 GCA_004026905.1 Hystrix cristata | reverse complement strand
TTATGGTCATCATTTTGGAGAAAAGAAAATTAAAATCAAAAGTATAAGGTAATTTCCTTAAGACCACATTGCTAATAAGTGACAGGTAAAGATTTCTAAGTAAACAAACTGTAATGTAGCATTAAAGATGCTTCTAAATGTCGAAATCTGTAGCCAGAAGGGCTAAGGTAAGAGAATGAAATTAAATTGAGTACCTGTCAAGACTTTCAAAATAAGCATACAAAGTAACAAGTTGTTCCACTTTCTGTTGTTAATGGGTGATAGTTACTTCCGTTGAGAATAGTATTTTATTTTAAACTTATACAAATGCTTAATTGGATAGGTGAATTGTATATAAAGCAAGATTATATCCTTGTGTCATGGAAGCTAACTCCTTAGGAGAAATCCATCTCCATCATCCTCCCATTGTGTACAATCTGTGACACACCAGGCTTCTGTGTCATTAATCTTTTACTCTATATATTAAACTTCCCTTATAAAATATTTCATAGAAAACTTTAAAATTTAATATAGAAAAGAACATTTACCTGCCATAAACTAAGATGCAGCCTCTTAGGATCAGTCTTATTCAGGACAAGTGAAGTGCAAGACCGGTTAAATTTTAGCAGCTGGACGATGGAAACTGGCATCATTAAAAAAAAAAAAAAGCAGTAGTAAATAAGAAAACTTCTTTCAATCTCACAGACTCTTGAAAGAGTATAACATTATTCTTGGAGTTTAATGAGTCTTGAATTCACAAAACATGTTCACAGTGTAAAATAATCAATGAATCCCCACTTGCTGCCACATTTTACTACGTAGGTATAGATTTGAATAAGATGGGAAGCTGTAGCTTACATTTTAGCTGCTGAATATATCTTTGTTATATATGAATCATCATCTCAACCCAGTATACTTGGGTTTATTGTCTCCAAAAACCAATTTCAATGGCTACAACCTTCATAGCTGATCTGATCTTAAAATTGGCATAAAAAATTAGAACACTAACGTAGTGGGAGATCTACTTAAATGCGTTCATTCACTGTAGTGTAATAGTTTTCTTAATTCTACCCGTGGACTGAATGAGCTTTATGTTAGTTATCTGTCAGTGCGTAACGTTTTACTTCACACTTAGCCATTTAAAACAATGCACGTTTATAAAAGCCGGGAATGTTGCTTAGTTGTAGTGTACTTGCTAACATTCACAAGGCCCTGGATCCGATCCCTGGCACTGAAAATGAAACAAACAAAAACAATACACTCTTATGTTTGCACAGTTTCTGCAGTCAGGAATCTAGGTGTGACGCCCCTGTATCTTCTGGTTCTAGACTGTCACAGGACTGTAATCAGCTCAAGCCTCTTCCGTGAGGGCACTTACTGTAGTCGATCACTGACAGGGCTCACTTCTGAGCTGCTGCTTGGAAACTATCTCAATTCTTGTCACCTCGGATTTTCCCCTTTCACAATCATTAAACATACCAGAGAGTTAGCAAGAAGAAGAGGAGTACCAGCATGAGGGAGCACTAGCTAGACTGAGTCACAGTATTTTGTCACCTGATCAGGGACAACGTGGCTTCTATCGCACTGGGCATATGCTTGGTTATAAGCAGGTCATTTGATCCAACTCACACTCCAGGTGAGGGGAATACGCCAGAAGGTGAATGCTATCGAGAATGTGGGGTGTACCATGAGCCATTTGAGAAGCTCGCATATTGCAGGACGTAATTTATACCTCTCAGGAAGACACAACTAGATTTCATTGTAATTTACCTCTTCTTTTAAACTAGATTTCAGACCATAAACACGTTTACTATGCCAGTCTCCATTAACAAAAAGGGATCGAAAATGCTTCCTCGCATTGAAAAAATAGATATGTTTTGTTGCACTGAAAGCAAGAGGGAAAGAATTATTAAGGGAAAAGGAGCAGCTGGTTTTCCAGTCTTTTGTTTCCCTGAGGACATGATTCTGAAATTCGATGTTTAAGATTGTGTATGCAACTTTATAATCTTTAAGATTTTTTCTTAATGTTACCTCAGATTTCTAGACTGGTTTGGTTTAATGCATCCCACAATTGTAACACCAGAACAACACTTAGCATATTACAAATATGCACAGAGCAAAAGTTGAGATACATTATTGGCTCGTAGCTTCCTCAAAGACTGGTTCCTGGATTTATGAAACAAATATAGCTTAATTGCTGGCTCTGTAATTTTTTTTGGAACTCTTACTATTCTCTATATGTATTTCTTTGGATTTTTTTCTGGATATAAAAATGAGGGAGCAAAGTCTACAAGGACATTATGATCTTTCTTAAGATCTCTCCAGTGTACTTTCTAGTTTAACTTTCAAATATTTTTAGAATTTTGACAACTTCTCATGGTTCTTTGTCTGTTACTCTGTTTAATGATACCACAGCCCCATATGCAGATCACTGTCATATATTCTGATTTTTCTTCCTGATTTTACACCTATATTCTTCCCCTACTCACTATACTTAACACAGCAGCCAAACTAATCCTCCTAAAATACTAGTTGTCATCGCCCTTCTGCCAAAATCCACCTGTGCCTTATCATCTCAATTAAGTGAAGCCCTAGTCCTTTCAAAGGCCTCCAAGGCCCTATAGTTGGGATCACCATTATTTCTCTGACCTCTTCTCTTTATTATTTTTGCTTTTTCATCACTGTATTTGATATATAGTTGCTTTTTGTGGATCCCTGAGCACCTCAAGAATGTTCCAGCCTTTGTATTAACTGTTCATTGTACTGAGAATGCTAGTCTCTTGGCTGTTGGCTTGACTTGTTCCATGAATTCTTTCCAAAGTTACTAAAATATCTCATCTCACTCCTACCATGTGATTTTATTTACGAATTGAATACCACATCTACCTGGATTTCTGAATTCCCATTTTCTTCCTTTTTTTAAATTTCATTATTTAAATATTAGTTAGGTATTTTTTTCTTTTTATGTTTGTTCTCTTCTGACTGTAAGTTCCACACAGGCAGGGTTTACCATACATTTTGTTAGCCTGGAGACTAGAAAAATGCCTGGTGGGTTCTATGGCATGTGACCAGGAAATTGTTTTGGAAAAAGTGCCTTTGTTTCAAACCCATGTTCATCCTTACTTTTGACAGAAATATGCATTGCTTTATTTATTTGCAACATGGTCATGCTTGTTCTTTTACTTCCTTGTTTTTGAATAAGTATGCAAAATGAGAGTTTGCACAGAGAATCTCATATCCAAATGGTACACATTTGGAATTACACAACCTGCCTTCCTGGGTCATCCTGCACTTAACACACCAATAACAAACTTTGCTCAATATTTAGATTTTGCACTGAGTAATTCTTTTCCTGTTTAATATTATAGTGAAGATTTATTTTTTGACCAGTCTTATATAATAACTAACATATAGTTAATTAAATTAGTGTCTCACATTATGTTTCCCTATATTTTGCTACTTGCAAAATATGTACATTTTCTAGTCCAGCGTCTGGAAAAGAATTGTCTTCCTCTTTTCATTTATTTTCATTCCTGCATTAGATTTTCTATCAATGAGTGAAAGGTAGGCTTTTCACATATGGCTTGTTTTTTAAAGTCTCTCAGCCTGCATCAAAGTTTGTTTTCTCTATTTGACCCAAGTTTGCACTCTGCCCTCACCTGGTCCTTTGGTGGGCATCTTGCAGAATGATTAGGCTAAACCAATCAAGGTGAAATGTAATCCAAATAGGTGTAACCAATTGCTCTTATTTGGTTATAGAAACCTACTTAGGCTCTATGTAATAGAAGATGTGTAAATTACTTAAGTGATTTTTAATTAGTAAGCAATTACAACCCAATGTGTCTTCTACAAATGCAATTTCTAAGCTTAGATTTTACTACTTGTAGTATACTAAATAAATTATAATAAATTATGATGCAATTATAGTCTATCCTGCATATAACAGTATGATGTGCTGGATTTACATGTTAGGAAGGCTAAAACTTTAGAGTAAATTAGTAAGAGAAGCTTTTTCCACTAGAAAGGCTGTTTGATAACCTCGTGGTAAAAGTGAGGAAATATTTGGAACAGTTAGAGAAAGGAACATATAATATAAAACAGGTGACCAGAAGAAGAGGACTTAGAAGTTTAATATTGCTTGAAAAGTAAAAATAAATGAAATGTATAACAGCAGCAGTTTTAGTTTTGATAAAAATTTTAGACATTTTAATGATCTGACCCATTGGAAAGTAGAATGTGTTCCCTAATGAGGAAATGAGCTCCACAGTGCAAGACATGTTCCCGCAAAACTCCAGATGTTTAAACACTAAATGAGGCCTGAGGTTGATGATATTTAGTTTCTCTTCATTCCTGTACTTCCACGTCTCTCACAAAAAAAAGAAAAGGACAGAAGAAATCCAACAGATGAAGAAGTAGAATTACAGTTTTTGAGATGCTATGTATTTAATATAATAAAGAAATTCACTGCCATTTTTATTTCCCTTAATGTCGGAGGTGAAGTAAAGTCAAAAAGCAAATAACACTTTAAAAACTTGATGAAAACACAGAGTGAAATATATAGGCACCAGCAGTATTTTTAATTTAAGGGAAGGCGAAAAAATAAATCAAGCAGCTCAGAGAAAGCAGGACTCAAATCTCCAAATAATAAGCTCAAGCTGGGCGAAGGCCTGGCTTCTGTAACGGTGCATAAATACATGAGAGACGTTGTTGTTCACTGTGACCTTCGTACAATCTGGACAAAGAAAAGGCAAGAACAGCCTGTATCCTGGTGTAAATCAACACTGAGTGTGTTGTGCTGTCTAGAAAGGCGGAACTGAAGGAGGGAGAGTATTAAAGGAAAAAGTCATTAGACTCATAGGAGAAAAATTCCAGCTGTGTGTCCATTAAGATGGTATCAATGGGCTGACTGTGAAACGTTTCCAGCCAGCCAGATTTAAAACGGTGATCTTTTAGGAGCACATACTCATTCACCTTGAAAGTTTTAATGAGAAAAACAAGAGCAACTAAACAGTCTCTTGGCACTACCAGGTATTTCCAGAATCTTCTTTTCTATCTATGGGTATGTGCTCAGGTATATTGCTTTTAAGTTTATGTTGTCATCTGAGTCATTTCTCACTGGTATCATTTAACTGAAAAAAAAAATGAAGATAATAAACTAAGAAACGAACAAATACAAATAAAACTTCCACTTATTCTATAGTGTTTAATAATTGGCTCTTATTTCTCTCATGGTGTAATAGCTCAGCAGGGGTAGCAAAGAAATATACTCTATGATTAAAGCCAGATATATTTTTAGTATCTGTTTTAAAAAGTTGTATCACTAAGAAGGTTTAAAACAGGGACACTTGTAGTCATGGTGAGGGAAATGGATTATCCCGTGTAAGTTACAAGGCCCTTAAATAAAATCTGTCTTGGGCCAGAGGCCCTTCCTCTCTGTCTACAGGCCCCTACCATTTCGTATTTAGTTATGACAAGACAGAACCAACTAGTAATGCTTTCTTTTGTCTTTAGTCACAGAAATATTTCACTTCATCATTTCTTACATTACGTGTTGGATTTACATAATTTTGATATCCAAATTATCTACTGGTGCTGGACTTTGTGAAAGAAAGGAATGAATAAAAGTAATGTCCTTATTTTCAAAACACTGAAAACACTAAGTTCATCTAAGTTTTCTGTATATGCAAAACATTTGAAATCTACACTAGATTTAAATGAACAGATATGACCATGGGGAGAAACAGTTCTGGAATTGTGCCTGTGTATATTTGTGAGATTGAGTCTCTGATTCCTTCTGGAAAAAGCCTTTACCAGTTACTATTTGTAGGAATTACTATGTCAATGAGACAAGAAACCGGTAAAACTTTGCTACAACAAAAGGTGTTTGTCTGTGACTTACGTCTTCGTATTCTGTGTGCAGTGTTACATTGTACTTGTAAAAGTATGGGATGATGAGAGTCTGACTTTAACAATGCTGAAAGTCAAAATGTTATATGAGGTAATTAAAATTATCATTTTTATATTGGCTTTCAGAATTTATCCTATTTTCCCCTTTAGTCAATGTAATTTCCAGGTTCCAAGACTATGGATTTAGAGTTAGAATTTTGCAATCAGAATGAGTCATTTTTAATGTGTTGGAGATAATTTTTGTTGCTAAGTATCCGTTCAAATAAAAGAAACTGCTAAATGACATTAACAACTTTCATTAATGGTTTTCATGTGAGATTTAGAAAGAAGGAATATTTGGTGATTTAAGAGTAGCAAAGCAGAATGGTAAAGGTGAGGAAAGTTTAGAATATAATTGGTTTGAATTATCACATTTATCTCTCTGGGTCTTGAACTGAAGAAAGAAATTCATTAAGAGCAGATTACAAACTTTCTTCCTCTTAACCTTTCCTAAGAACTTTCAATTATTTAAAAGTGTTATTTACCTTTTACCTTCTTCTTACTTGAGTAGCCATTTTTTTTATTTTGAATTATAGCAAGGCTCTAAATGAAAAGAAAACCCTTAATACAGAACCTCAGTCATAAACCCATTAGCAAATCTTTCACTATGGTTGTGCTTTATAAAAGCCAATTTCATAAACTCTTTTTCTCACTTGCAGCCAGTTTACTATCCTATCATAAATCACAACCAACCCCATCCTCAATCTCATTAAAAGAGCAGTTTTAATCTCTTCTCCCTAGGTTCCTTATCACCAAGAAAACATATTCAATAACAGAGATCATAGTGGAGCTGTCTGGGATTACTAAAATTTCATTACTTTCATAAAATTTGTCACAGCACATTTACAGATAGGTAATGAATTATAATGGAATACTACGCCTGTCAAAATAGATGATTTGGGCTAGGTAACCTCATTATCCCTTCAATCCCAACTTCTTTGAGATTCTGTGATGATTATGACATGAAGCCTGAGAGGTTTCCCTTCTTGAGGAAGAATAAAGCATGAAAAACAAAGAGATAGCAGGTAGACCACCTAGATGCCAGTTGACTGCAAACCAGAAGGTAACTCAAGAGGTAACCGGACTTAGTAGAAATATAGTTTGTCTCCGTTAGAGGGTTTTCCTTTTCTGGGTGTTTACTAAGGCTAACAAAAGCCACAACAATACATAAAAGGACTTTTTTTTTCAAACCGACACTTGGTTTTTCTTTCAGTGCTTTTGATTAACCTCTATTAAGAACCTTTATATTTGGCATTGTATTAAGTCTTTGGAATCTTGTGGCATACAATCGAAAAAGAATTCTTTTTCTGCTCTCAAGCATTTATAACCAAATGTTTTACTTCAGTTCTGTAAATACATGCTGATAAATTGGTATTTAAAGGTAAAAAGAAACAGAAGAGAGAACTCTAACTGAAATGGAGAGGCCCACGGAGCGCCTCAGGAGACGTGGCGTGCGAGTTGACAACTGAGAGGACAGAAGTTGGCCAAACAGACGGCTGTCCAGCCTGAGGGCCAATATGCGCGAAGATGCGGTACTTAGAACCCATGAAATACACACACTGGGAGCTTCAAGAAAGACCACACTGTGTGTTCCTGAGCAAGAGGCAGATCCTTAAAACTGAAGAATTTTATCAATTAAACCAAGACATTTGATTTTTATCCTGGAGACTAACTGGCACCCACAGTAATATTTTAAGGGAAAAAATGGGCGGTAATATTCTCCCTTAATGAACTCACTGTCAGTCATGACAGCACAATTTAGAGTGGTGAAAAGGTGGAAGAAAGAGACTGGTTCTAATTGTTTGATGGAATCTGGAAGATAGAGAAGAAAGACTAAACCACGACATTGGGAAGGAAAGTGAAGGCTGAGCCCAGACCAAACTGTGACCTTAACAAGGAACGCGAAGGGGCAAGATTCATAGAGTTTGACAAGATATGAGAAGTAGCACTATGGAAAGCTTGGTTTCTGCCACACGGGCTCTGATATGTCTGTCAGACATCCCGGAGAAGGTATCAGGAAGCATTCCATGAGCTAGCAAAGCTGGGCCAAGAACAGCAAGCTTGACCGGAGAGATGGACTCTCATGCTGACATTCAATCCTTGAAACTTAAAGAACTTATGGGCCACTGAGCTCCAGTTCCTTTATCTATAGAAGGAAACACTATTTCAGAAACACGATTCATTCCAAGCAGTGCACTCTTATGCAATTTATTCCTGTTGGAAGAAGGCAAAACTGTTGTTTTTGGTAAAAGCATCAGCTCCTCACCAGTCCATTTCCAAGAGTCCCCAGGTGGGGTGAGGGGAACTAAGTGCAGCTCAGCTCACCACTACTTGTACCTCTTCTGTACAATGAATTATGTCTAACCAATAAACCAAATTTTTGAAATTCTAGAATGTGATGGATATTTACTAGCATACTAATTCTCTTCTTTGGTTTTTCTACAATTATTTTTAGGACATTTTGGCAACTAGTTTTATGATAATGTCATCTGCATCGCTGCAATAAATAAAATTAACAATAATTGAGCCTTTCAATGGCTGTTCAAAAAAAATGATGCAACATGGGAATTCCATTATCCTTCATGAGGTGAAGGTGACAGAAGCTCATCTTACTAGGTAAAAAGTTTTTCTGCTGTCCCTCAAACCTGCTTTTCATCATTGATTTAATAAATACTGATTCTCTTCAATGTGGCAGGCACTGTTTTAGGCACCAGTTACATAAAAGTGTGTTTGACATTGATAAGTAAATAATAGTTTTTAATAGAAATACATACAAAATTTGAAACAAAATAATTTTAGGTAGTGGCAAGTACAAAGCATGTAAGACTAGGGAAAAAGATAGATGTGCTGTCTGAAAACAAGAGGTTTAATGAGGTAGCTTGGGATAACTAGTCAGGGAATGTGTCCGTGAGGAGATGCCAGTTAAATGGAGATTTAATGGTGACATGCACAGAGCTGGAGATCCAGTGTTCTAAGCAGAAGAAAAAGAAAACCCAAGGCAGGAGCCCATCTGTCAGTTATCACATAGGAGAAAGAAAGTTAGTGTATCAGAGTTTAAATTATACGGAGACAGTCTGATGAGAAATGAAAATGGGATGGAAGCAAGGACAGAATGTGAAAAACCTTGGAAAAGGCTGGATTTTATGTTCACTGAAATAAACAAATCCCTGGAAATTTTAAATTAAAGGAAAGAAGGGAACGATGACAGCATGCAGATCTTAAGAAGGTCTCTTTGGATTTTCTGGGGAGACTGAGGGAGTCAGGGTAGGGCTGAGGTTGACACTGTCCACTGACTTACAAGGATCCCCTCCTGTCAAGAAGACCCCCGAGTGAGGCTGGCAGACCACCAGTAAGAGCTGGTTAGACAACCAGGGATAAGTATTAATCAAAGAAACATGCGATTTAATAAGAAGAATTCTTTCCTGCTGGAAACTATCATTAAATCATCTCTTAGCATCAGAGAAAATCCATAAAGAATTCCATCTTTTTATCTTAAAGTATTTATTTCCCCAGATTCAGCTGTACATTTGACTTTAAAAAAAAATCACACTTTAAAAATAGTGACCAAAAAAAAAAAATAGTGACAAAGCCTCCTTTTCTATCTTTCCAAGTATTTATACATAAAATATGATGCATTGTGACTTGTTCAAAGCACTCAACTCTTAAAAGTAAATTACATTTAAACATTTTTATTTAAAACCTAAAAAGCTAAATAAAACCATATTTTACATTGAAAAAGAAAAGACTACAAGGAATTTAGTTAAATAAGATCACTGCTATAAATCCAGCTCGCTTATAAGTTGCAGGCGACACTTTAACTGCATAATCGCTGCTGAAAGTTTGCTAACTACAATTTATGTAGCAAGAGGGAAAAGAATGGACAATGAATAACATTTAGATGTAAAGCAATCATAGAATCACAGAAATCATACACATGTTAAAAGTTATTTTAAAATATCTATGGGAATTATGTTGGAAGCAAATAAGTACTTAAATTTTGTTATAACATTTTGATTATAAATGCAAAGCCATATAAATCATTAAATTAAGTAAAAATGTGTGGCCTTTTAAAAAATCTGAGTGAGTGATTTGCAAGACATGTTGTAGTCTTGACAAGAAATTTAGCAGTGTAATTATAAAATAGGACAATTTTCTTTTCTAAGACCACCTGATAGCCTCTTAAGCAATTGTAAAGCATCCACGGAATTTTTTTTTTTTCTGTTATTGATTCCCCTGAACATTACTGAATATTTAGATCATTTTTCTTGATCATTTTTACTTTTCCACTTAGATGACCTATATGTGCATTCAAAAGCTAAACATCTAAACAATAACTCATTATTCCTTGCTCCCCTTCACTAGTAACCTCATTAACTCTGAGTCTCGTTAAATGGGCCGACAGCCCAACCTTATGATCACAGTGTTACCAAGAACCTTTGCCTTCTTCTCACTGGTTCATTTTCCTCTCTGCCCTACTCACCAGGTCAATCCATCTGCTTTTTATAGCTACCATTAGAATTGTAGCATAAGCTATTCTCATTCTTGAATAAATTCCTATAACTCCATAAAAGGAGCTTTCTTTTTCAATAGTTCTTTATTCACTTAGGCACCAAAATTATCTTTTTCATAGAACTATTGGAACCTAAGATCATGGGTGGCTTTTCATTTTAGTTGCAATAGTCACTGAACTCTTTATCCTGGAGCACATTACCTGCCTATCTAACATGGACACTTTCACCAAGTTGCATCCACAGCGTTCCCTCTTCTAACACAAAATGCATGTTCCTGCAGATGGTCCTTGCACTAACTAGTCACTGACTACATTTGTCTTTATTTTTTTCTTGGTGATTTTCTTATCATATATGGTTCAGTTTAAATATTGCTTTGCTGAACTCATCTGTTGTGAATATGCAGGCATGCTCTTTAGAGAGTATTTGCTACCATCCCATAAATTCTCATGGGATACATGAGTGCCAAGGGGACAAGTACTATATCTGTTGTATCACAGCTGCATGCTCCATTTTTATTGGTACCCACTACATAGTAAATCCTAGTCCTATAAGATACACATATGGGCTTGTATATACACATTCATATGTGTGTGTATGTATCTCAATCTATATATCTGCTTGAATGAATGGATAGTCGCATCTAGTTATAGCTAATAACATCCAAATAGAACCTTTGAAGTACTTCACTGTACTACCTTTTATGGTAGTCAAGTGTTTCAAAATACATTTATGCTAATTTTCATAAAAATCAATGTATTTTAAAAATAATATTGTGCAAAACTTATATAACGCTATTAAGATAATTTGATTTTTAATTTATATGCTATTCAGATCAATGTTTTTTTCCAACAACAAGACCGAATGCATGAGGGTAATTCATTAATTATTTGGCTCTTCAGGTCAAACTTTTAAATTTGATTTTTAGATTTTTATTAGTATATGTTTTCAGTATATGATAATTATATGCATCAATGGTAAATATACACAATGCATCTTAATTTTTTTACTTCCCTTTCAGGTCTCCTCCCTCCCCTCTCCTGATATGTCTTGGTCCCCTACTCATTTGCATAGAATTTATATCCTATTATCTATTATCTATTTATCTTTTGTGTTTCTTTTTAAATTATTTATACTTTGGGTTTCTCATATAAGAGAAACCATGTGGTGTTTGAATTATTTCACTTAGCTCTTGATCTCAAGGTGCATGCATTTTGCTTCTCTGCACTTACATCCCTGGTTGGGCTTTTTCTCTTTGGACTTTCCAGCACCTTGATGTAAGCATCTGTTAATATTGATAATGGTCTAAGTAGCTTTAAATGCATCTTATTGATGATAGGAACCTACATTTTACTGAAAAAAGACAACAATAATGCCAAAAATCATAATAGGATTTCTCAAGCAGTTTGAGGCCTTCTTGATGGATCCTCTCTTACTAGTATTTTCCTTTTCTATTAATTTAAATTTTCATTCAAGGGGAATAAGATTTCAGATTCCAGAAACCAGACAAGCACCCAAATAAAATAAAACCCCAGGCCTATCTCCTTAATAAATACAGGTGCAAATATCCTCAAAAAGATACTAGTAAACAGAATACAACAAATCATTGAGAAGATCATACATTATAATCAGATACACTTTGTCCCAGGGATACAAAAATAGTGCAAAAATACAGAAAGCATTAAATGTAATACATCACATAAATAGAAGCAGGGACAAAAATTACATGATCCCAATAGATGCAGAAAAAGCCTTTGACAAAATCCAACATCTATTCATGATAAAAACTCTGAAGATAATCTCTGAAGATAATAGAAGGATCTTACATAGTGTTCTAAATACTAGCCAGAGCAATCAGGCAAAAGAAAGAAAGAAAAAATATATAGATATCAGAAGATATCTATATATTTGAAGAAGTCAAAACATAATTGTTCATAGATAACATGATCTTTGCTTAGAAGACCCAAAAAAATTCTTAAAAGACTTATAAATAATAAACACATTCAGCAATGTAGCAGAATACAAATTCAACCCACAAAAATCAATAACTTTCCTGTACACTAATAATGAGCCTAACAAGAAATATGTAAGAAAATAAAATGCCATTCACAATAGCTCAAGAAAAATTAAACAATTAGAAATTAACCTAAACAAAGAAGTGAAAATACTCTTTAATGAAAACTACAGCACTTTGAAAAAGATCACAGAGAACATCAAAAAATGGAAAAATACCTCCCATTATTGTCAGGCAGAACCGCTATTGTCAAAATGGATATACTACCAAAACTGATATACAGATTTAATGCAAGACCGAAATACCAACAGTATACCTCAACATTACTAGAAAAAAAAAATCCTAAAATTTATACAGAACCAGAAGAGACCCAGAATAACAAAAGCAATCCTGCACAATAAGAGCAAAACAGGAGGCATCACAATCCCATATTTCAAACTATATTACAAAGCCAGAATGATAAAAACGGCATGGTTCAGGCACAAAAAATTGATGTGAGAATCAATGGAACAGAATAGAGGATGCCGAAACCACCCAGGCACATTCACTTGTTTGATCCTTGATAAAGACACCAACATACATTGGAGAAAAGAAGACCTTTACAACAAATGGTCCTGTGAAAACTGGTTACACACATGCTAAAGTTTGAATCTGGACCCATATCTATCACCGTGTACTAAAACAAAAACCAAATGGATCAATGACCTGGACATTAATTCAGAAACAATCTGCTCTAAGATAAAACACGTAAAAATCTTGACGACATAGGCATAAAGACTTTTCCAACAGAACCCCAATTGCACAAGAAATTACATCAATAATCAACAAATGACAAATGGGACTATATAAATTTAAAAGCTTCTACACAGCAAAGGAAATACCCAATAAAGAGACAACCTATAAAACAGGAAAAAAATTTCACCACCTGTGTCTTGGACAGAGGACTAATGTCTAAAATACATAAAGACCTCGAGAATATTAGACTCTCAAAATCAAAGACCCAATCAAAAATGGGCAATTAAAATGAATAGACACTTCTATGAAGAAGAAGTACAAATTGCCAATAAATACATGAAGAAATGTTTAACCTCACTGGCCATTAGAGAAATGCAAATTGAAACAATGCTAAGATGTCACTTTCCTGCAGGAAAAAATGGCTGTTATCAATAAATCAAATAATAGCAAATGTTGATAATGCTGTGGGGGAAAAGGAACACTTCTACATGGTAGGAATGTAAACCAGTACAACCACCATGAAAATTACCGTGAAGATTCCTCAGAAAACTAAAATTACAAATTCCACTGGAAACATCTGTACCTTTTCTCGTATTCCCAAGAGAATTAAAGACGCCAGATCACAGCGATACATACATTCTTTTTTTTAATAACATTTTATTTTTATTTATTTTTTTATTTTATTTTAATGGTACATTTTCGATATACATATTGATAACATTCATCATTGGGGATTTGTACCTGTACATGATATACCTTGTTGCTTCTTTTTTTCCTGTTCCCCTCCCCTCACCCCCTCCTCCCTCCCTATTTACAAAATATTTGTTTCCATTTTTTCCTTCCATTTCTTATTTCTCTTGTCCCTCTAAAATAAAGACTAAAATGTATTATATTGGGAAAGGGAAGAAAGTGTCCAAATGGGAAGAGGAACAAGGGAGGGGGAATGGAACAGAGATACATACATTCTTATGTCTGTAGCAGCACAATTCTTAATAGGTTAATATTCAAAGAGGCCTATATGTTCATCAGCAGATGATTGGATAAAGAAAATGTGTTTATACACAATGGAATACTACTCTGTCACAGGAAAGGATAAATTGTGTCATTTCCAGAAAAATGTGTGCAATGAGACCATAATATTAAGTGAAATAAATCATACACATAAGGTTAACTATCTCATGTTTTCTCTTAGATGAGAAACCCAAAGTATATATAATTTAAAAAGCAAAATAAAAGATAGATAATAGCAATTGGGAGATACATCTTTTGCAAGTGGGAAAAGGATCTAGAGATGGAGGGGAGAAAGAGAAGGGAAAGAGAAGCAAAAAAATTAAGATATTATGTACATGTATCAATGCCCCATGAAGAATGTAATTGCTATGTACTATAAACATGTACTAACAGAAATTTTTTTTAAAGATTTCTGTTTCCAAATACTCTGTTTTCTAATTATTTTGATCAGTAATCCAATGATATTTAAAATAGAAGACTTGAAAGTATATGAGAAATCTAAACTACTAGATTATAAATCCTGAACGCACCTTTACTAAAACTTCTAAACATTTACAGAATAATCGTTTGTGCAAAAGGAAAAAAAAAACCCACAAAACTGAAGTTTGCTTGATGGGGCTATGTGTTTGGTGAGGATGTACAGGAGCTTACGTGATTGCAGTTTATCCCATTTTCTGTTCCTCTCTGTATCCATCACTTCATCATTGATGATATGTATGTTTAGAGGGAGGGAGAGAACATTAAATCTCTTCTTACCTTCATTGTACCTGCTGTATTTGTATAGTATATTTTATTTTTTAGAATTGTACTGACTTTCATTTTACCACGTTAACAGATAAAAATGATTTCTTGGATTAAAAGTAGGGCAATGAGGCAAAAGAGGAACAGACATAAGATACAAGAAGTTTTACGCCAGGCGAGGGAATTCTAAATATATATTGTTTTCCACCTAACAAATTCATTTGTCAGCAAGGAGAACTGTTTTGAGGGAGGATTATTTTTGCTGCATATGTGTGAAGTGTGCATAATAAGTCATTTAAATCAAGGTTATACATTGTCTGGAGGCAATTATTCTCTTCTTTATTTGTCAAATGTAAAAAGCCAGTTGTAAGCAGTTTTGAACTGTTATTTTGCTGCAATTATGCACTCCTTTGACAAAGGATAATGATTTATTTTACAAAGAAGGTGCTGCAGGGTTACTTTATGGCATTTATAGTGTAACAGGGAGAAATAATTAACTGAACAGGAACAGGTACCAGGAGCGGAAAGATGCAAGCATAGGATCCAAAATAAATCAACCCACCTAAAGATTGGTACACACTCTTTAAATTCTTCATAATCACTTTGATCTACTTAGTAGCACCTGGGCACAATATTAACCCCAAATGAAAATTTTAATTTTGGTTTCTCCTTTTGATCTCATGAGACTAAATTCTAGAAATGGAGGGAAGTATTGCTGTGCTTTTTTTTTTTAAATGCTAGTTAGAAGTTGACATTAAATATGCGCAGGACAGAAAGTGAGAGAGAGAAGTTGACATAATGAACTCAACCACAAGTGGAAAGGCTGAGTAAGAGTCAGAGTCAATGTCAGCCCACCACACTGTGGAAATGCTGGTACATTCCAAGGGCAAAGCATGTGCCCAGAGGACCGTTTCGGCCAGGAATTTAAGAGGAAATTCCTATGGGAGCTAAAGTACAATAAATAGTCCTTCTGCTGACGTTTCACTCAATTTTATGATTTCAGATCAGTTAGGTTTTATTCGTTGAGCTTTGAGCAACTGAGAAAAATTAAAAATTAAAAACTTTTAAGTGACTTTGTAATAAATCTTTTCATGTTTGTTTTACATTGGGTAGAACAGCTTTTGCATTAGCCGACAGAAGAAAAAAAAAATCACAAGAAAAATAACAAAAACAAGCATACGGTATTCTTTTTCTCTAAGTTCTGCCAAGCAGTGTTGTTGGAATCTACGTTTTCCATAGTCTCTTCCATTTACTGGCAGGGATTCCTGTAACTGGTGGGTCTACTCAAAAGCCTTGATATTTGTCTGTGGGAATAATTTTTTTTCCTCCATGGAATTCCAAGTTCTTTTGCTGTGCTGTGATTCCCGTTTTGTGGCCCAAACTAGAGATATTTTGCTCTCCCAGCAGTGCTACCTGTTTAATAATTACTGATAAAATTTGCTAACCATCATTAATTGTGTTTCTCTCACTAATAAAAGTTTCCATTTCTACCTGTGGTATAGCTGTGCTAGAGATTACTTACCATAGTGGAAACAAATTTTCCAGGATTTCTTAACCAATATTTTGAATGTTATAGTATTTGTGTTTATCTATGTTTCTTGATTTCTTATGGCTTGTTTTTTGAGAAATTTGTGTGCAGTTGCCTCAGACCTGAATAGAAAGAGAAAACAAGTCCCAACCTAAAACCATGCTTCTCATCCTAAAATCAGCTCATGTTCAAAGCAGGAACTCCTGGAGTTTCCTACTCCAGGGAACTCTTTTCTCTCTCAAAACAATAAAAGAGCTTCTTTATAAAACTAGATCATTCAAATGAACTAAAGTAGGAAAAATTGAGCAATGGAATTAAATATTTATTAGTGTATCAATTTGATAATATAATATTTTATAACTAATATAATATAATTTTATAACTAATATAATAATATTTTATAACTAATATAATCATGTTATAATAATAATATAATTCTTAAGTCTCCAAAAAATATTCTTCTTAAATTGGGATGACAGCTAAGAGAAGTATTTTGTCTCTTCCCCTTATCCAGAGCACAATGTTTGTCTATCAACTTGTATAGAGGTTCATTTTGTTAGTTGACTAAACAGAGGCAAGCTTGAACATAGGTTTTCCAAGTCGTCACAAGCTCCAGAAAATAATGCTTTATTGACTTAGAATTAAAGATTAAAAGTAACTTTTTGGCTATGATGATTCGAGTAATTATTTTAACTTGCTTTGTAACTTTCTATTTATTGATGCATGAGTGGAATTAAAAGGGGTAGTCAGGAAGTATGGTGTGTGCCTTCTATTAGGGATGGGCAATCAGTAGAGTATGTCTAAGTGATTTACCCTGTATTAAGTGCCTGGAAAAAAATGTATGCACCTGATTTCCTTTTCAGACATCTTTTTTTTTTGATGCTGGGGATGGAACTCAGGGCCTTGCAGTTGCTAGGCAAGCACTCTAACCACAGAGCAAAATCCCCAGCCCCTCAAAAATCCTTTAGTGATAAAATACTATGAAATTGAAAATCAACCCATAGAATTGTTAGAAACAGTCAAGTTTTTAAAACAATAAATTTTTCTGTTTTTTCATCAGTAATACTAACTTTTAATAGATACATTAAGATGCCTTGTTCTTTTGCTTTGTAAATTTTATCTTGGTAAGTATTTGGAAAACAAATGATTTTATACAGATTTCACCTTAGTATTTTGGTAACCCATCTCAAATACTTTAATAATAACTAACTCTGATAATAGTGTGTAGTTGGTTCACAATTTACACAACTCATTTTCTTAGTCTCATAATTAATGTGAACTCTAACAAGTAGAATAAAATGGCTCAACTTTTACTCTCTCTTCACCTCTCTAATGCACATTTCCCTCAAAACTCTTTGACTACACTGTCCACTAGTTCACTGATCTGTTTTTCTCTGCCTTTCAGCTGACTCTGTCACCCCCATCCTAACACCTACTCTCATCTGATGTATAATAGTGAGATAATTTATAGTGCCTTTAGTCATGATTATAATGAATGTATGTGATTTCTTAACCTAAGCTTTTCTTTTTTTTTTTTTTTTTTTTTTTTTTTTTTTTTTTTTTTGTGGTGCCGGGGATCGAACTCAGGCCCTTGTGCTTGCAAGGCAAGCACTCTAATCACTGAGCTAAATCCCCAGCCCCTACCTAAGCTTTTCTTTTGCATAATTTCATATACTTCTGTGTGTACCCATGTATGTTTACAGTTTGTACTTTTATTATGTGCCATATAATATGTATCATAAAGTATATAATTAATATAAACATTTATATATGTTGAATCAGTATATATACTAAATATATATATATGTTCAGAATTATATCTTTCTATAGACTCAGTTCTTCAGAAATTATACTCTATTACTAATGGCACATTTTGCCTTAATATTTTTGTCTTACATTAATATTTTATACTATATTTAGTTAATGATTAATTACATTAAATATTCTTAACTTTCTTTTCAATATATAAGGTTATTTATAATAAATACCCTTATAAATATATGTTATAAATAACCTTATATATTTATAAGGGTACATTGTATTTATAATAAATAAAAAGTGCAGCACTGTGATTGTAGACTTAGCTACTTGTAGAAATTAAGTTGTCTAATAGACATATAAAATTTGTTTACATCAATCGTGATTGCTCTTAATCTTAGCATTATATACATTTTTAAAATTTTACTTGGTTTTCACTTTCAATACCCATTGTCTCATTTTTACTTTCTGTTACATTTACAATGATTTCTTAAATTCTCTTTTCAAATCATATTTACATTATTCCCGTGTTTACCATCACGTTTGTAATTTACATAATATATAGATGGTAGAATATATTATCTCAAATATCTTGCCATCTTTCATGTTATTTTTGTTTATTTAGTTCCATATAATTTTTAAACCCAAAATAAATTACTCTTGTCTCTTTACTTATATCATTTTGACTTTTATTAGGATATGTTTGCAGTACAAAATGATTACATTCGTAGTAGGGAATTGGTATATGCACATAACACATTTCAATTCCCTTCTTTCCTCCCCTTCCCTTGATCCCCTTTTATTTTTCCAGGATCAGATTTATTTATTTATAAGATCTTATAAAGGTAATTATCATATGAACAGATTAAAAACCAGACTAATATGCTACATAACACATAAAGCACATAAGACAATTGTTCTAAGTCTAGGTACACTTTTAGATACATTGTCTGCACTGGGTTACAATACTTTTCTTTTTTCTTTCTTTTTTTTCCTATTATCTGGCTTTTATTTTGTACTTTATACATACAGTAATACCTTGGTTCATGAATATTGCTTTCAAACAATTTGGTTTGCAAACAGAAGCAGCTGGCAAAGTTTTGCCTCCATTCACAAACTCCACATCAGCTGAGTAACACAGTAGTGGACATCTTCCCCACACAAACACGAATGTATCCATCTTCCCTAGAATCATAGAGTGAATTACGTTCATGAACTGAGGTAACACTGTATATTAAGTTTTTCATACAAGAGAAACCATGGGATATTTAAGCTTATGTGTCTGAGTAATTTCATTTAACATTATCGTCTCAAGGCACATCCATTTTTTCTACATATGACTCAAGTTTATCCTTCTCTATGGCAGAGTTGTACTCTGTTGTGTATAAATATCACATTTTCTTTATCCATTGATCTGTTGATGGACATACTGGCTGTTTCCAAGATTTAGCTCTTAGGAATTGTGCTGCTATAAACATGGGTGTACATACATCACCATGGTAGGATGTCTTTAACTCTTCGGAGAAGAAACCTAGAAGAAGAATAGCCTCAAATGGAATTTCTACTTTTAGTTTTTTGAGAACTCTCCATATTGATTTCCATAGTGGTTGTATCAGTTTAAAGGGAAAACTCCCAACAGCCTCACCAGCACTTACTATTGGTTGAATTCTTGATGGTAGCCATTATTTCCAGAGTGAGATGGAATCTTAGTTTTGTTTTAATTATCTACTAACAACATCATCTATTAATATCATTGTTTACAATTGCTTCTTCAAACATCTTGGTTTGATTTCCCTGTTTCTTACTATTTGAGTATAACTTGCTAAATACTACAGAAGTTCCTCTAGCAGGAGTTATGAATGGTAAATTCTTTTAATCTGTCTGAAAATGTCTTCAGGCAACGCTTAAACAATTGTTTAATTGGATGTGTGCCTTGCAGTTGGTACACATCTCTCCACTGGATAAAATATCATCCTGTTTCTTGATGTCAGTCTTGGTAACCTGCAGTCTTCTGATAGTTTGATAGTTGTCTTCTGTTTGCAATTTGCCTTTTTTTTTCCTTTGGCTTTCAGTATGTCCTGTTTGCCTTTAAGCCTCTTCAATTTCCCTAAAGTTTGTGATGCTGTGGATTTATTCTCATTTATCAGTCCGTCTCAGTTTCCTTCTCTGCATGAAGAATGATTTTCTTCAATTCTGAGACGTGTTCAACCATCCTCAGTTCAAATTGTGCCTTTTCCCTATTCTTTAATGTCTTATTCCAAAATATGTGTAGGTGTATTTCGAAATGTCTTGTTCTGTGCTCAGTATTTTTTACTTCTATCTTTTTAATTTCATTATCTGTTTTCTTAGAGCTAATTTCCATTTTCCCATTGTTCTCAAACCTAATGTACTTAAAATGCTTACAAGTTTTGGGTTTTTTTTTCAATGGTTATAGTTTTTTTTAAGTCTATCTGGTTCATTTTCTTCATTCTGTATATGCTTATTCTTTTTTATAATGTCCTCTTCTTTCCATATGACTTCATTCTCTCATTTTCTTTAATTGTTTTTTTAATATGTATTTACTGACAGCTTTAATATTTCTGTTTTACTGGTGAGAATTATTTGGTATGTTTTTTAAAATGCATGTGTGTGTGTGTGTGTGTGTGTGTGTGTGTGTGTGTGATTCTTTCAAAAGTGTTGACTAATTCATGGGATATCTTGGTGCAGATTCATTAGAAAAATTATCTGTGACTAAACTTATTTGCTAACTTTAATACTAGAGAACAATCGTCTGGGAAAGGAAGATTGAGGGAGCAAGGAAAGTAAGCTGGGGAAGAAATAGGAGCAAATAAAAGATAAAGCATCACTAAGCTGCCAACAGATCTGTAAAAGGTACAGCTGGTTCTTAATTGTGTGTACTGTCTCAAAAAATTCCCTACAACACTCCATTTTGGAAGAGTGCATTGACAGAAGGATAAAGGGAGGGTAGTCTATTTCCTATCTTCTTCAAATCTTTTTCTCTGACTAATTAAAGTCTACTATCCCGGGATGATGTTCCCTTGTACTTTATTTAGCTGCTGGGAAAGGTAAAATGTCCACAGGGCCATTCAGGTCAGTGTTCTGGTGTGGTAGATTCTCTTTGTTAGTTAATCCTGTATGCATGTCCTCTTCGGTCTACATAGGTGTACACAGCATTTGTCTTAGTTACCTTCTCTTTGTTCAGATACAATATCCAACATCGATAATTGTATTTTGATTCACTGTTGTAAAAGTTTCAATCTATAGTTGGCTGATTCTAAAGCAGGACGGTATTGCAGCAGGACGTGGCAGAAGACAAACAGTCCATGGCGTGGCAGCCGGGAAGCAGACAGGGATCAAGGGAGAGGAAAAACACATCCTCTTCTAGGCCACGCCCACAGTGACCCACCTCTTCCCACCGGGCTTCACCTCCCAGCATCACAACCAGCTACAAACTCACCAGTGGACTAATCCAGTGATGAGTATCACACGTGCGTGACCCATAACCTCCCCAAAGCCCCACCTGTGCATGAATGAGGCACCTAGACATAAGCCACAAGAGCATCTGTAACGAGGCAGGGATATTTAACCATAAGACAAAACGAGTCATTGTCAGAGTAGTTCATATAGGAATTGAGGCAAACAAAAGAGGCTCTGGTAGGAGGGAGGCCAAACTGAGTAGGCAAAATAAATAAACTAAACCTGAAGGGGGACATGCTTATTTCACAAGAGTGTCGTAAGTGCTGGATCCTGAAACTATCCCAAAAGATGATTGTTTTATGAACTTCTGTCCTGGCACAAGTGGTCCACCATAATTTTTTGTATTACTTTCCTGAATCAATATTATAATACCATCATAGAAAATAAAATTTAATTTCAATATTTATGTATGGAAAGTGAGTTTATAAATAGATGACTTCACCTCCTGTTTTAGAACCTAGGAAAATAGAAGAATTTTTCCAATACTTTTCTAAACTTTTCTTGAATCGGATCAGCCTTTGCAGGTTTAGTTTTAATAAATAGAAGTAAGTTGTAGATGCACTTAACTCCTAGAATCCATTAATGGACATGAAAAACTGACTGTAAGCCCTTAGATCATAAACGTAGGTAAAATAAAAAGAAAAAAGTAAAAAAGAAGATCACAGTAGCTGTAACAAGGTGACTTTCTGCTTGTTGTTCTGGTTTTAATGTTTTCTTCTTAAACATTAATACCTAGGATTAACCTTATCTTTTTTTTTGGATTGTTTATGCATTTGAACATTTTCACTATGTTTTGTTTATTATTTCAGTGTGCTCATAAAAGATAGAGTTCTTTGGTTTCAGCTCAGTTCAATATATTTCTGGAAGTCATTACATGTAATCCCAATTGGAAATAAGGAAAATAAAAATGGACAGAGAAAAGAGAGGAAATAATCTCTGCTATCTGAAAAGAGCGCTTTATAGAAAGGGGACTGTAGCCAGTGAGCTGACGGCAGATTGTAAATAATGTCAGAGGTTAAGGAATTTTGCATGGTCCAATTTATGAAAGAATATTTTAAGAATTTCATCTTTACTGGAAAAGTAACTGGATGGCAGTGAGTAATTTTAAGGAAATAATGGAATTCTACTTTTATTTTTTAAATGCAACTTTCTGTAATTGACTAAAGAGTTTATTCAATAGACCCAGGGAACTAGTTAGAAGACTATTAAATGGCTGATAATTGGACAAAGAGGAAAAATAACACAAAGAAAGAAGAAAGTACAATGATTATTTCATCTTTTGTGCTACATTCTTTTCCAGCCAATGAAATAATGGTCTAACAGCAATTCATATACTTAACTACATTTAATACATTACAATGACAACTGATACTTTACTACTAAGATAAAACTGGTCATTTTATCCCAATCTTGCCTTCTGGGAGGCTATCGGTTCTGCTGGAAAGAGAGAAATTGCTCTGATGTTTGAACTGAATCATAGCACTCTCTGAATTTAAAACTTTCCGTGCCTTCTCACCAACCACCAGAGAAACTCCAACTTTTGAAGAATCGAAGGTGTACAAAAATGGGTATACAAGCTCCTTTGCATTCAGTTTTATGTTCTTCTTTAGAACAAACTGTATCAACTCATATCATGTTCTGAGATCCAGCCAGACTAAAGTATTTCAGTGACACAAGTGGGTGACACATTTTCACACTTTAGATATTCTCATGGTTATTCTGTACCACCTCCGATGACGTGTCCTTTCTTCCTACCCCATCTATCACACATGCAGACGTTTTAACAGAAAAAAAAAAAATTATTGTTTATTTTCAAATTACAAATTGACACCATTCATTATCTCCTTTGGAATTACAAGTTGCTGGTATATACCAAAATTGATGACATCCTGTCATCAAAATTATATTGAATTTTAATTTCTCTTAGAAACTACTTCTGGATCCTCTTTGTGTAACAATATCATTTTCTTGTTCTCTGAAGAAATAAATTACTGAATATTTGAATAAATGTCCAGATTTAGGTATTTTATTCTCTTTCATCAGTATCCAATCAAACCTTGGTCAGTTAGGATTCATGTGATCCTGACGACTTGCACCCGATTTCCCAGTTAAGCACCTCCTGACTGGTGCCTGAAGCCGATGTGAGTTCTTACCTGCTTTAATTTGTTCTCTAATGAAACCATGCCAAAAAAATAGTCATTTTTAATCATGAGTCCACGAATAATGCAGAAAAGCATGAAAAATAATAAGCTTCAGGGATTCTGTTTCCTGGCTTATATGTCTGTTCTCTTGCTTCATGTCTTGGGATAAATACATTTGAGATTTCTCTCTTCCTCATCTTGGGCTCTGGATCAGTTTCCAGCCTGACGCTTCTCCTCAGGGTGTACTCATCTTCTCCTGGGACACTGGATAAAATCTAGGAGTTATTCAGTTCAAGCATCTGATCTAGCTTGTAGCCTATTTCGACACCTTTATCGACATGTTCTTTTCCTAAATCTTGTGACATAATTCAAGTATGATAGATTCTATTGGCTGTTATTATTGACACTGTTTTCCACTAGTTTCAGAAACACATGATGCCCTTTGGAATATTTGAAAAGGAATTTAATAGCTTGTCAAGGAAAACTGACCAGAACCTGGGGTCAGATTGAGATAAAATTAGGACCAAATGAATAGTCCAACTTTAATTATATGAAGTGTTCGATGTTCCTGGCACATTATTCATAGCCCATGTGTCTGCTTATTTCAGCTTTAGTCTTATGTTTATTCTATTAATCTACAACATCTTTAAGAAGTACAGATCTATAACTGTCAGCTTTCTGGGATTGTTCCCTTAAAGCAAAATTATTTATTTCCTCTATATAATAAAAGTTCTCTTTGCCCATTTGTTTCTATAAGACTATTAATTTTGTTGTAAAGCTGACTGAAAAAGATCTTTCATGTGTATTTACATTTACATAATAAATCTGTTTGAAATACTTGGTCCCAAATTGTGATAACAAAAGTATTTAGTGAACAAATATACTTGATGGTTTAATTGTGATGGAAAGCAGAGGAATGATTTAAATGATAAGAGTAAGCTTTTTCATTATATATGATTTCATTCTGAATTAACTTTTTGGTTTACTTTGATGTATACAAATTATCCAAATGTGAAATATTTATAGAGTCCAAGAAATATGTAAATATATTCTGAATAATTCTTCATGTAAAGCTGTACTTTTTTTTTTTTTTTTTTGTGCTGGGGATCGAACTCAGAGCCTTGTGCTTGCAAGGCAAGCACTCTAACCACTGAGCTAAATCCCCAGCCTCCAAAGCTATACTTTCAAAGAGAGTACTAATAGTCATTAATATCAAGATGTTTTGATATGAATTCTTATAAACTTGAAATCATTCTTAATAGGAAAATCTGTATTCTTCTACATGAAAAAAATATTGCCAACATTGCATGTCATTGGAAGTATCATATCAATATAAAGACAAGTCTGATACAAATAAACAGTCTATCCTCGCTCATTAGAATGTTTCACGATCCTTTACATTAATAATTATCCATTATAAATTTTGTGATTAAATGCTTTTCCTAAATGTTAAAATCTGTATCTTATGTTCTTATGTTAATAATT
This sequence comes from Hystrix cristata, assembly GCA_004026905.1. Classification (NCBI taxonomy): domain Eukaryota; kingdom Metazoa; phylum Chordata; class Mammalia; order Rodentia; family Hystricidae; genus Hystrix; species Hystrix cristata. The sequence continues at coordinate 9,535 of PVJO010019204.1, read as the reverse complement.
AAAAGCATTTCATTTCCTTAGATTTTCTTTAATAATATTGCAATTAAAAACAGAAATGATAAGTATCTACTGAGATAATCTAAATGAATTTAAGGAAGAAATTCAGGTTCACACAATTGTCCTGCTACTCGTTGGTAACCTGGTGGCACATTTCTCTATTATTCTTTTCTATATTTAGCACAATTAATGTTCACTTTTTTGAAAATCTCACTTTTATACATTTTTGTTTGATGAACCTTATTTAGAATCAATGTGGCAGTTTCCCACTGAGATTTTGATTGGAAAACCATTTACCTTAAAAGATAATTTGGAAAAAATAATGTCTTTACATCATTGATTCTTCCCTTTCTAGGACTTGATAAATCTATTTTAAAAATAATTTTTAAATGTTCATATGATAAGAAGAATAACTATTATTTTAATAAAAATTTAAACGTGTTTTTGTAGATTAAAAGTACATTTGCTAGTTTATTGCTTTGGGAATATTTCTTTCCCTTTCTCAATACCCTTCCCACAATTCCCAGACTGACTCATTGATTTATGCTGTTGTTGAATTTATGGTTATTATTTTTATCTAGGCACCCAACTCTACTTCCTAATTCCATTTTCATTATTTTTTTAGTCAATTGAGTGGGAAATCGTATTACATAAACAATAATATAATCTTAGTCTTTACAAAAGTTAGAAATATTTTTTTAATTTACTGATTTATGTGGTGCTAAGAAACCATATAGAAAAGTAAAAATATTAGTAAACATTTTATTCTAATGCTGAACAGTTTTTGGGAGGTGCTGGGTATTGAGCTCAGGGCCTTGAGCTTGCTAGGCAAGTACTCTACCACTGAGCTAAATCCCCACCCCCCTGAACAATTTTTCAATTCCTGGGTAAGTCCATTGGTCATAATGTATAACATTTCTAATACACTCATGTATTTAGTTTGTGAATTAGTTAAATCACATTAGGTTGACATTATCTACAAATGGAATCAAACAAAAGGGGAAGTGCATTGGCTCACAAAACAGAAGTCCAAACTGGACATACTAAGAATAGAGTGAATAAAAACCTCACTCTTACACTCAGTACCATCCTCACGATCTGGTGTGCCATCTTCAGGGTGGTTGTAAATACTGTATTGAGCGGTTAAATTCAGTGTCATAGATAATCTAGAATTCATTTAATCCTTGCCTATGTGCTGTATAGTTAAATTATTTTAAATAATTTATACTTACATATGAGATTTAGAAGAGCAAATCTGGCCTGCTTTTTTTCCCCAAGCTGTATGATTTTTTTTTTAAGTTAGACTCAGAAAATTGGAAGTACAGGATCAAAAGATATGAACAATTCAAGGTTTGAATCTAGAAACTGTCTCATTCCCAATCAGCAACTGTGTCTGAAAATTTCTGTTCTTTTGTTCATTCTCTCTGTCCCATCGCCACTACTGAGAGCGCTCCTTAAAAATAAGAAAAGAACCTGTGGTTAGAAGAATATGTGTACATGTACAGTAATTATATAATTCCCACCACTTATAGTGTCATAAACATTCTGCTTCATTAGTCCATAGTAATTATGGAGGCTCAGAAATTTCATCTGTTTCTATGATTTGAGGATAAAACTTCGTGGTCAACAGGGAGCACTGTGAACTAATTTTAAGGAAGAGACAAAAAGTTGAAAAGTACATAAATACAGACTATGGCAGAGAAAAAAATAAAAGGAACTTAAAACATACTTCTAAGGATTATGATTTCTTCATGGTATTTGACAAGTGTAAGTAAGGGATTTGATGCATGCTGAAATTATTTTTGATTGCATGGATTATATTTTGTGGTTCACAGCATCTCTATGAGATTGAACCACATAATTTTTTTTTTAAGTAAAAGCCTTCATACCACATTTTGATTATGCTCAGCACAGCCATTGCTAAATCCAAGATAACAAGTCCGTTTTTGCCAGCATTTTAATATTTACTTTTCACTAGTCAGTTCTTTCTCATTTCTTATCTATAATGAGGATGCTTCTTCAAATTCCCCATCACACAGGACAATGAAGCATCTGTTGAACAGCAGCCACATCTGAGCCGTTGTACAAATTCTATGACAAGCAAAAATGAGGAGTGTGCTTAAAGATCACTTAGAAGAGACAGACACACACTTTTATAAAGTAGTTATTTGTCTATTCTGAACTATTCCATACTTTCTCCTTCTTAACAGAACTTCAGTGTATTCAGATGTTGATGACAAACTACCTTCATTCTTGGTTCCAATGATGGATCATGATTTGCTTTAACCAACGAGGACATGCCTTTCTTGTGGTTATTGAAATCCTGGCTCCTCAGATGTACGGAAAAGGCTACATTCCTGGGGTACGGGAGAAGCTCCCTCCCACTGGGTGTTAGGAAGGAAGCACGTTCTCATTGGCTGCTGAGACCCCTTACCAGATCCGAAGGGAGCGAACCTTAGGGTGAAGCCAATAATGTGAAGAGCAGAGCAAAGGGCTAGGAAGAAAGTGTGTCCCTGATGGTATCAGTAAGCTACTGGACCAATAATCAGTGCCAACTTCCTTCCTGTTGACATCCTCTTATAAGTACGAATGATTCTTAAAAACATTTTAAACTGTAGTTTCTGTTAGTTACAGTTGAAGGCATCCATATTGATGTAATGGTTGACATTTAAATACTTTGTTATATTTTTTTCAATATTTTCTCAATAAGAAACCATTAATTACTGCTATGTAGGAGTATATTTTTGAGTGTACACTGTTATTTGTAGTGCAGAGGATAATAGTGGTTTTCTCTGCAAACACACTTGCTTTTCTTTCAGTAACAGATACCTTTTTGCAAACCTACTGATGTCTTCCTTTTATTTTCCTGTTCAAAATTTATGACTAAAGTAAAATATAACCTAAATACTTATGTGACCAGACTTCAAAGATTACCCTCTTCCATTTTAGTGTAACCTGAATATAATATTTATTCTAGATAAATTGAAAATTTAAAATATTAGGCAGTGTATTAATGAATTTTTAATGGTTGATTAATTTGGTAGAAAATTTTATTCCAATGTTCGTGTGTAACTGATTGCTGGTTTTGGATTTACAAGATCTAATGGTTTAAGTGGACATGCTTATATTTTTTAAAATTTCAGTTACTGGCATAGTAATCAGTGATTAGAAATTTCATAAACCTCTCAATTTCCCAAATTATTAATATTTCCTGTAAAATATTAATGTGATGAAAACATCAACTTGTTAAGTCACTAGTAAGGAATGACAGAATAAAGAATGTTTTCCATTGTGCAAAACAAAACTCAAAATTGCAAATGCACTGGTCTAAAAAAGATTAATTGTTTTTATGCAACAACAACAACAAAAAAAAACCCCTGCAGAGAGCCAAATAACCCTTCAAATGTGTAAAAGCTAATGTTACTTTGTTTTGCATAACCTTGTGTTTTCTTCACCCAGTAACCACTCACCTCTATTCTCCTCCAGGAGTAATTTACATTCTGAGAAGCAAATGTGCCAGAGGAAAGCCAGAGCTGCTAGAGTAAGGACTGTAGTTAGAGAGCAGGCACTGGTAAAAATTACTGATCATTAACTTGGATTTTAACTAAACAGCCTCTAGTCTTATTCTTCGCAGTGCTACAATGTGGTGACACAAATGGTAAAGAGGTTGTACACACTCAAAGGGTCATCTTGCAAAGAATATAAAGATGATACTGAACAGATTGTGGTAGTACTTCCTACTAAGGCACAATGAACAAAAAATGAGGTCTCTAATATGGGTAATGGGATAAATTTTTATAGTGTTACCAGAAACAAATAAATAACTGAATACATAAATAAGAAGCTTATTGTTTGCAACTTTTTCAACATCATCATGAGAACCATTACTTCATGTATTTTGTATATGGGGATGGGACATTTGTTTCAAGTGGAAGAGTCTGGGCCTCTGCCTTGTTGCTCATGTTCACTGCTGTGCGCCCAGTGTGCAGTGAGCAGAATATAGTAAGTATGCCAAGTTTCAATATACGAATTAATATATGCAAAAGTGTTGCATATAATGACTTTAAATCTTCTGCTGTAATATCTATTCATAAGAGTAGTATCTTGCTCTGGTAATTTTCTTATATTACCAAAAAATATATATTGAATAAAGTAAAACACAACAATAGGCTGTGATTATAACACTCTAGCAACCAGGATTTCAACATGTAAAAGACTCTTTAAATATATATAAATACCTACTCCTCCTTATAACACTATTTTATTCAATCAAAAAAGTATATAATATTTTATCTAAAAATTTTAAATGACCTGAGTTTATCTTAAAATGATGTGCATACTTGATCATTACTAGACATGATTTTCTGCACACCTCGCATTCTCAGAATGTTGCTACTGATCAACACATTTGTATAATATGCATAATAGTGCAGCCCAAATTTTCCCTTAAATATGAGCTGTAGGTTCAAGAGCTGTATTTGAATTAGTGGAATTCATGATTTTATTTTAGTGCCTGACAATGACTTGGTTTAAATAGTCTTTACCTGAAGAGTTGATGGTTTTAAAATTGCAATCCAAATGTTTTGACCCTGCTATCATTGCAAAAATGTACGAAATGTGAGGAAAATTTAGTCTTCCATTTTCTGATTCATTTACTCATCAAAGTATCTTATTAAAGCCACTTCGTATTCAGGAACCTTCTTAGCAAATTATTTCCAGCTTATTTCAGAGTCCTGAGAAGTTGACACTTACTGACCCAACATAAATCCCTGTAGATTCTCCTCAATGTATAATTCAGAGCTCACACAGATTTTATGTTACTACAATTACTGAGAGGTAGGTCACTAAGTCCTCCCTAACATGTTTATTCTAAGTAACGCGAACCAAATTCCCTTCAACTCTTCACTCTCAATATCACATTTGCTGTACACATTTAATGATTTTTATTCTCTTGTTTCCAAAATTTGTATCTTAAAGTTAATTTGACTCTTATTCACAAAATATGTTTTCTTTAACATTCTGGGTAGTCTATATTTCTTAATATTCCTAAGTGCTGAGATTTCTTTTTGCTTTACAAAATAGTATAGCTCTAGTCTTCTGATCTTTTTCTTTCTAAAAAAGGGAAGCAATCTAGGACATTTATCCAGTATAACTAAAATCATAATCTCAATGAAACCAACGATAATGGTAACTCTACACACAAGGGATTATGATTTAACTGGTGCCAAGAGGGAAAAATTAAAGGTCACTTGATAACATGTTAAGTCCAAATTGAAAGTCATGATGAAAATAGATGAAAGAAGGTAAAGGACATATTCTGGGTCATTGGGATAGGGTGACCTGGAAAGAGTGGGGCTATATTTGTACAGAGAATATATGTACAGAGAATTGAAAGCATAATTTCATGAACTGAAAATCTATAGGATTTTTACATAAATTTTCTAAGAAAAATGAAGAGAGGTATGAAATGAGACAATCACAATTTAACAGGATGGTATCGGGGGAGTAAGGTCATAGATTACCGCAAGTTGATTGTAAACAGACCATATAAGCTCTGGGCGTGTATTGGCTAGTGAGCAGTGCTGTGAACTATACATAATAGAACACACTTCCTGGAAAGGCTTTGAAGGTGCGGTGAATTTTTTTTTTTTAAATCAAGACAGTGAAATGTTAATAAGACAGAAATTCAGATGCACTTTGAAATTGTTGGAGTGATCTTTTCATTTTTTAAGATAAATTTTATTGGTACATTTTTAGATATACATAAAGATCATATTCATCATAGGGTTTTGTACCTGTGCATGTTATATTTTGCTTTTTTCCCCTTTCCTGTTCCTCCTTTTGACTCCTCCTCCCCTCATTATTTATGACAGCTTTGTTTCCATTTTTTCTATCTTTTCCCTTTTTCTTTTCTTTTCCTGTTCCCTTCCTTCCTCCCTCCTTCTCTATTTCCCCTTCCTCCTTGAAAACTTTCTTTCTATTTCACAATATCTATTATACATTTTGGTCTTTATTTACACTTTCAGTTTCTCATGCCAGAGAAACAATGAGGTATTTATTCATGTGTGTCTGATTTATTTCACTTAAGAGTATGTTCTCAAGGTGCATCCATTTACCTAGAAATGTCTCAAATTTCTCCTGTTTTATGCCTGAATAGTACTCCATTGTATAACAAAAAAAACACATCTTCTTTCATTGGTTGATGGGCTTTGGGGCTGTTTCCCAAATTTAGCTATTTATGCTGCTATAAATATGGATGTGCATATGTTGCAGTGGTATGTTGCTTTTAGTCCTTTTGGGAAAATACCAAGAAGGGGAATAGCTGGGTCAAATGGGACTTCTAGTTGTAGTTTTTTACAGAATTTCCACACTAATTTCCACAGCGGTTGCACTAGTATACAAACCTACCAAGAGTGGAAAAGGGTTCCTTTTTCCCCACAGCCCTGCCAGCATTTGTTATTGGTTGATTTCACGCTAATAACCATTCTTTGTGGAGTGAGATGGAATATCAACGTTGTTTTAATTTGCATCTCTCAGATGACCCGTGATGTTGAGCACTTTTTCATATATTTATTTGTCATTTGTACTTATTCGTCTGAGAAATTTTTATTCATTTCAGATGCCCATGTTTGGATTGGGTTTTCAAATTAGGAGGGTCTGAATCTTTTAAGTTCTTTGTATAGTTTAGATGTTAGAGCTTTGTCTGAGGAACAGTTGGCAGTTTTCTTTTTCCAACTCTGTGGGTTGTCTCTTCACTCTTTGTAGTTTCTCTTGCTGTGTAAAAGCTTTTTAATAAGATGTGATCCTAATTGTTAATTCTTTGTACTATTTCCCACGTAGTCTGGACTTCATTTATAAAGTCTTTGCCTACACCTAAGTTTTCAAGTGTTCTACCTATTCTATCTTCCAGCAGATTTAGTGTTTCTGTTTTGATATTTAGATCTTTGATTAATTTTGATTTTAGTTTAGTGCATGGTGAGAGACATGGGTCTAGTTTTAGTCTTCAACATGTGGAAAGCTAGTTTTTCCAGCACCATTTATTGAAGAGACTTTCTTACAGTGATAGTGTTTGACCCCTTTAGCAAAGACAAAGTTGTTGAGTGTGTTTGGGGTTGTTTCTGCATCTTCTATCCTGTTCCACTGATCCTTGTGTCTGGTTTCTTTCTTTCTTTCATTTGCCAACACCATGCTCTTTTTATCATAGTAGCTTTGTAGTATAATTTCAAGTAAGGGATGATAATGCCCTCTGACCTGCATTTGTTGCCCAAAATTGTTTTTGGTCTCTTCTGGTTCCAAACGAATTTTAGGACTGTTTCCGCTAATTCTGTGAGGTATGCTATTGGTATTTTGATCAGAATTGCACAATTCTGTATAGTAGGTTACAAAGTATGGACATTTTCACTATATTGATTCTTCCTAACCATAGCCAAGGCATGTCATTCCATTTTCTGATAGCCTCTTGGATCTTCTTTTTCAGAGTACTGTAGTTTTCAGTGTAAAGTTCTTTCACTTCTTTTGTTAGACTTTTGAAACTATAGGCCATAGAGCATATTCCAGGATCTATTGTACAAAGACTTTCCATGAAGGGAGAAGTTTGTATCCATTTTGCAGTGAAAGTAGCGTGGTGGATTCCATATATCCACTTCTCGGTTCAGCCCTTACCTGCACTTTATTGACGAATTTGTGTAGAATAAATGCACACGTTTAAATGAAAAGTTTTATGGACTTTGACACATGTATATCTTGTAACAAATGCTGTTATTGAAGAGATAATATTTCTATCAATGTAGACTGTTTTTTTATACTCACTTCCTATTAAACCCCACCTCTCTTTCCCTCACTCAGACTTATTATTCCTATACCTCGTGACATATTTTAGTTTTTTTGCACTGCATATAAATGCAATTATACACTATGTAGCTATTGTACCTTGCTTCTTTTTCTCACCATGATGTTGTAAGTTTCCCTGATTTCTCCTTTTTATCGTTAAGTTGTACTACATTGTGTGCATGCACCAAACTCCTAGATCATCCCTTTTCAATGGACAGTGGAATTGTTACAAGTTTGTTATAACTGTTATGAACATGAATATTTATGTATGTGTCTTCTTTGAGGATGAGTCCCTATTAAGAGCAAATATATATATAAATATATAAAATATATATAAAAATATATATAAATATATTAAAAATATATAAATATATAAAAATATATATATATAAATATGTTAAATAATGGCCACAAACTGTATCATCCTCATTCCTGAAATTTGAGAAAGCTACTTTATTTGGAAAAAGAATATCTGCAGGTATAATCGAATTATAGATTTTGAAATGAAGAGATTCCCTTTCATTACACAGATAGGCCCCAAATACAGCCTCTTACACTCTATAAAAGAAGGGCAGAGAGTTCTGAGAAACACGTAGGTGAGAAGCGGCAGTGAACTGCTGAAGGCAGAGATTGGAGGGATGGGGTCATGGCCAAGGGACATCTGGAGCTAAGGGGCAAGGACAGGTTCCCCCCTGGGAACCCTGGAAGACAGTATCCATGCCAGACTTAAAATTTCTAGCCTCCAGAGCTGTGAACAAACAAATTTTTGTTCTTTTCAAAGAACGAATTTGTGGAAATTTATTATAATGTCCTATACATGCTTTTTGGTCGTTCCTGCTTTGCTGGCTTCTGGCTTGAAATTGAGGCTGCTTGAAAAATCTTATTTGTAAAAGAAGGCATACCTTTCCATGCCTATTATCAAATTTAATTTTTAAATTAAAATTGATTATATTGACACTAAATATATTCAGTAAAAATCGAGTTGCCACATTGTTTGAAAAAGAAGATAAATACTTTGTCCTGGTACATTTTTTCTTTGTACGACAGATAGAATATGACATCTCAAGAACTAGGGGAAAATTCTGAAATTAGAAGAAAGTCACAACACATTGAGGAAAAAAATTTAGCAAGACTCACAGGAAGCAACCTGACATGCATGCTTTCATACAACCAACATTTTACTTAATTAATCACCACCTTCTAAACTCTCACCAAAATACTTCATTAGGTATACTGAGAGGTTCTGGACAGTACACTTGCATCTTTCATTTTATCATCAATTTAATTAAACGACCGATAATTAAGCACAGAGCTTCTAAAAAAAACATGTCTGTAAGTAATTGAAAAATTCGGAGTTCATATCAGGGACATTTAGTGTCTCATCTCAAATTGCTTTCACTTAGTTGTAAAATAAATTTGAGTTGTCAGTTGTTGCAGCCAAAAATATGTTCAGATAACATTTACAAATGAAAAAATGCACCAAATATTAACATCAACAAAAATATTTTTAAATCCATGTTAATATTCCCATTTTGATTCAGATACACTAAAGGAAAAGTGTAAACTTTCTCTCATTTCAAAAATACATACACATATCCAAGCAAAACACCCACATTTCTTTCAGGGATATTCCTGTGCACATATTTCATAGGTAACCTCTTTGAAATTCTGCTTATATGTATATAAAAATCAGAAGAAATAATTAAGG
>PVJO010019203.1:0-34875 GCA_004026905.1 Hystrix cristata | reverse complement strand
AGGAGGATGGTGTGCAGAGGAGAGGAGTACTAGAAAGAAAGAAGGGGAAAAGCAGAAAGGCAACAGGGGAAAGAGAGGGGAAAGGGAAAATATGGAAAATGATGAATGAACCTGCTGTAAATAGGGAGGGAGGGAGCAGAGGGGAGGGGCGGGGGAGAGGGGGGAGAACCAAGATGCATCATGTATAGGTACAGAATAATTGTAATGAATGTGACCATTGTATGTAGAATGTACCAATACTTGTTCTTGGTTTAAAATAAAAAAAAATAATAAATAAAAAAATGAAAGAAAAGAAGGATTTCAGAGGCTCAGCCCAAAAGGAAATTTTGGAAGACTGTGTGGTGTCTATCAGTCTGTCTGTCTGTCTGCTCTCTCTCTCCTGCCATGGTTTTTCACATTCTTGTTCTCAGGTAAGGCAGCCCACAAGCATACTTATTTCAAGGATTATTTTCTTAAGGTAAGATCTCACCTTCTAATGACTGCGCAGAAATCGGAAAATGCAAGCCCGACAGAACAGTTTAAGAGAGACTAGAGGGTCCCACAGAGGCCACCTGCCCGCTCCGCCTGAGAAGCCCCAGGCCCCAACCAGTGTGTCACTAACCCTAGATCCAGGACAGAGCACGAGGAGTGGCAGAGTGGGTAGGGTTACATGGGCCACAGCACACAAGGGGACCAGGTGCTTCTTTCTGCCACTCACAGAGCAGCAGTGAGGCTGCTGCCAGCCATGTCACCCTCTTCACAGACCTCCCTTGGTGTGTTCCATCCAGCTTCAGCTCTATTCATTCATTTTTGGTTTACTTCCTGTATACATTCTGTGGCCAAATATAAGGTGAGAGAGCCAGAATTTCCTAAAATATTTAACTTTATTTATCTACACTGGATCCTAAAAAAAAGTAAATAAATAAAAAACCAACAAAGCTGGTGTTAATGACCACCCAGTAAGCCAAACTGAATTTCAGTCCAGAATCTCATTCCCACAGTGGCGCCCAGGAGCCGGCATGGTGTTCACACAGGTCCACCTGATCCACACTTGGTGAATGAGTATCAGTATTTACTGTTTCCATGATTTCTTCACTTTCACAATAGCTAGGTGAAGACGGGTAAAAAGCTTAACATTCCCTCTTTCCCATATGTGGAAATGCAGGCTCAGAAGGATTAGATACTTGGATCAAAGGCATAGGTTTTCCTGAGCCCAAATTTAAGGCTTTTCTGCTTCTGAAGTGAACGCAGCAAACTCTTACCCTGACGGCTGCTGACAACCCAGCTTTCCTTGCAAGGTGCATTTGCTGTTGTAAGTTTTGTCTTAGGAATTGTGTCAAGTAGGCATTGCCATTCTGGTGAATGAGGACAAACAAAATGCATTTATTCTTCGAGAGAGGATGGTAAGCCAAGAGGAATGAGGCGCTTTAGAATCTTAACTCAGCATCGAAAACCCCATTTTCACAGGACATAATTAGGCACGGAGTTCTCACTTCCGAGTTCTCTTGGGCAGAAAATGTTCTGGTTTTGAGGAACACACACTTCAAAAAGGGGATAAAAAGCCTGGTTAAATCTTCAAGCTCTGGAGCTCACCGTGCTGCAGTCCCGCTCCTGTGCTTAGTAGGTGCCCTCAGGGATGTTACTTTCTCTCTAATCTCCCTCGGCCTCAGTTTCTCCTGTGTACCACTGAAATCATCAACACGGGACACTGGGAAGACTGCAGTGAGAGCGCAGTGCCAAAGTGCTCAGCAGGGTCTCTGCCCTGTAGTGAGAGTATCTGCTGGTCATCTTGTCGCCAGGGCAGCAGGTGACCACAGACGAAGGGTAGCACTGCAAGCACATGGGCAATGAGTTCTCCTCAGGCGAAGGTCACAGTCCATCGCCACACACACACGGAGAGATTAAGTTCCTTTGCCCATGTGGCTGAAAAAGAAACTGCATGTGTTAACCTGACTTAAAGAAAAGTACAAAGCTCTGCTTTTTCAAGCCCATTACTACTTGCTTCTCTGTATTTTACAAGACTCAGCCACGGACACTAAACTTTACCCTGTATCTCAAAATACAAGTTTCTCTCCCCTCTCTCTCTCCCTCTCGATCTCTCTCAAACTCAAAATTCTTTCGCGGGCTTTGGAAAGAATTTTAGAAAATAAAACGAATATTGAAAAGCAGATCTTTATGTTGTTTGATGCTAAATTCATGCCTAACTCTAACTGAAGATTTCATTTAAAATGAAAGGACTCGGGACAGTTTCTAAGAAAAACGAAGGACTCTGGGCTTGGGTTTCCTTTGGCGTAAGCCCAAGATGCAGCCTCTCTGGGTGGCTTGTGCAGGAACAAAGGCCTGTGACCTCGCTGATGTTCCGCTACAGAGTATGGTCCAGTTTCCTCCTTCGAGACTCATCAGGCAGAATGGGGATTAGAGAAGCGACAAGGACACCTGCCCGAAGCGGCACTTTCACAGTCTCCGGAGAGGGGTTTCTGCACACAATCTCTGCACGCGGTCTCTGCACGCGTCTCTGCACGCGGTCTCTGCACGCGTCTCTGCACGCGTCTCTGCACGCGGTCTCTGCATGCGGTCTCTGCACGCGGTCTCTGCACGCGGTCTCTGCACGCGTCTCTGCACGCGGTCTCCGCACGCGGTCTCTGCATGCAGTCTCTGCACGTGTCTCTGCATGCAGTCTCTGCACGCGTCTCTGCATGCGGGCACTGCACACAGGCTCCTTCTCATGTGGATCTAGAGCATGCGTGCATGTGCCCATTTCTGCGGTGTGGGAGCGGGAAACGGCCCACGCCTCCAGCCACACCGCTCTTCTCGGAGATGAAGCCCGTTCCCAAGTGTGGCTCTGAAACCCCCGCCTGGTAGGAAAACTTCACAGGACAACCACAGAAAACTTCCAGCAGCGGGGAGCAGAGCTCTGAGGAAGGAGGGCTGAGAAGGGACTTGCTGCCCTGCAGGACAGGGCGAGCCACCCGGGCCAGCCTGCAGGAGGCAGGTACCAGATCCCCAGATCTGCCCTCAACTTTTCAATTCTCAGAGTCACTAAAACTGACGTTTCTTCTTTATTTATTTTTATTTTTTTTCCAAGACTTATTGGTCTGTTTTAGATAAACATGACAATCACGTTCATCATAGTTAATTTGTACCTGTACATGATGTATCTTGGGATTTTTTCCCCCTTCCCCACCCCTCCCTTCACCTCCTACCCTCCTTATTTACAACAGCTTTATTTACATTTTTCCTCTTTTTCTTTCCTTTTCTTTTTCCCTTCCTTTCTTCTCCCTCCTCTCTCCCTAGTTCTCCTCGTTTGAATATTTTCTTTCTTTTCCTCAATAGCTATTATACTTTTTTGTCTTTATTTACACTTATGGTTTCTCATACCAGAGAAACAACTCGATATGTAGTCATATGTGTCTGATTTATTTCACTTACGAGTATGGCCTCAAGGTGCATCCATTTACCTAGAAATGTTTCCAGTTTCTCCAAAACAGAAATACTAAATTTGCTGGAGGATAGAATAGGAAGAATGCTTAAAGACATAGGTGTAGGCAAAAACTTTATGAATGGAACTCATACTGCACAGGAAATAATATAAAGAATCAGTGACTGGGATCATATCCTATTTAAACGCTTTTGCACAGCCAAAGAAATCACCCACAGAGTGGTGACAGAGTGGGGCGATGACCCACAGAGTGAGAAAAAACTTTTTGCCAGCTGTTCCTCAGATGAAGGTCTAGCATCTAGAATATATAAAGAACTCTTCTTTATTTCTGACTCTCCTTTATTTGCCAAAATTTCACTGGAATCAAACCACTTCTGATTGAGGCAGAGGGTTCTCTTTTAAGGAAAAATGAATATTCTTTTGGCTTTTTATTTGAATGCCTAAGAGTCAACTAAGATTTTAAAAAATCAACTTGAATTTGATATAAAGAAATTACATCAAGAAATTAATTAATGGCCCATCTTTTTAAAGCCTATGAATCTCTTTGGCGGTTGATAAGTCACTGTTGGTTTCAAACAACTCAGGAGAGACTGCAGGGGAATTTAGAATGTGACCATAGTTGGAAACCAGCCTTCATAAAAAATGGCATTGGCGTACTCAACATATTTTTTTACTTTGTGTGTCTGAGTCTCAGCCATTACAATCAAAGACACAAACAAGTTTTACTGCTTGGCACTGCATTAGCAGTTTAATCACTCTGGAATGAGTGGGCAAGTATTGTTCTAGCTCACACAACATCAGCAAAGCTTGAGCTGTGCCACTCTGCTGCCAGGACAGAAATGCCAGAGAACCAAGGAAAATAATTACCCTCTTTGGTTGGTATTTAAAATTTTCTATGGTCTTCCCAGGTACTCTATCACCCCACCATTTTTATGTTCTAAAAAAATTACATTATGCACTCAAGCCCTCAATGTACTCTGAATTTAACCTATGCAATTGCATAGTCATATCATAGCATATGCAGATTTTTGTATCTGAATTCTTCTATTCACGTTTCTACTCAGAACCTAATTCTCCAAATTTCAGCTCTAAAATTATAACTTCATGAAAATTACTCCAATCTCCCCAAGACAGGGTGACGTGCTCTGGATCCCCTCTTCCCCGACTTACAGACTTCCTGCTCCCTAGGGACAGGTGGAATAGCAGATGTGGTGGCACAGATACCTGTACACGTGGTGGAGACACAAAACACAGCCAGCAGCTTATTCCTGCGGCAGACTGACTCTGGTTCAGGGCATGCGTTAACTAGGCAGCGATGGAGTAGCTGTGATGAGCAGGTCCCTCCGAGTTAACCCACAACCCGAGAGCTCCTCCACAGGTAGCAAGAGTCCATACGATCTCATTTTCCCTGATCGGCTCTGCACAAATAGAAGTCCGCAGTTTTGAGTGCACAAACAACCACAGGGTTAGGCTCAACAAACTCTCATGCAAATGGTAACATCTATCTGCTTCCAAACCTGGACATCCTGTCTCAATTCTGAGGCATCTTCATATTCATTCTTATTCTCCAACATGTAGCATAATATCAATCTCTTTTTTTATTACTTATGTATCTTTATTAGTACCTAGTGTTTACATTCATCACAGGGATTAGTTACAAGTACGCACAGCACTTAACATATCTGAATTCTTTTTATTCCCCTTCACCTGCCCCGAGTTTCCTCTTCCAGGTGGGAGAGACCCTACCCCAGGAGTTGGCCTCTGCAGTGCTGGCGCTTCCCTGGGGCAGTGAGAGCTGCAGAGCGATGGCAGCTCTGCTTCCCTTTACAAACCACCCAGATATTTGGTTCCAACTAGGGGCTTCATCTGTCAGGTTAGTTTTCCACATCTGATGTGTTTGCCTCTCCCGATTCAGAATACTTCCATTATCTCCTGTCTCTCCTCCGAGTTTCTTCAATGCACCTTCTCTAATCAGCCATGTGGGAATCTCTCGTTTTTACATTTTTAAAAGCATAAATGCATTTTCAGCTTGTAGGGTTTCCAGCATGGCTCTCCAGCACTGCTGGGTGTCCAGATTCCCATGGATCTCCACCTGCAGGTCACAGGGCAGCTGAGGCTATGGCAAAGCCACATGGGCCTCCGCATGGCAAAGACAGGGTCTGGGGTCCAAATCAAGATTCTGCCTTTAATTTCTTAAGTTTCTGGTATTTAGTACATAGGCTAGTGATTCCAGATTTTCTTAATTTTAAGTTTCACTGCCTAGTATGTCATCTGACAGCACATAACAACAACTTTCATCCAGCCTGGGTATTACCACTAGCCACTTTCTACTGACCCCCGTCTTAGTTACTTTTCCCACACTGAGACAAAATACGTGACACCCAAAATTAAAGGAGGAAAGGTTTATTTGGCTCACAGTTTGTAGAGGTTTCAGTCCATAATCAGCTGGCTCCAAGGCAGGGTGGCATGGTGGACAGGCAGAAGTGAGCAAGGTAAGCAAGAGGGAGGCCAAAAAGATAGGCAAGCCTCTTTCTGTGCCTTATATCTTATCCAGGCTGCTGGTATTAGGGAGGTACCAAAACAATCAGTGGATTGATTTTGCAATCACGCACTCTTCATCCCAGCATCACACACTCTAGATCAGCCACCTCCGAAACAGCCCGCCGACGACTGCGTGAGGCCTTGGGAGGACATGTAGGCACGAACCATAACAATGCCCCCAAACCGTAATATTTTAAAAGCTGGGCATTAGAAAGTGTTGAGTGGATACTAACTTCCAGCCCACCAGTACTCCAAATATTCTGAAACATCGCTGTCCTATAGAACTCCCACCACAACACAGAAAAATGTTCCTGTGTTCCACTTTCATTGAAACAACTGTTTTTGGACTTCATACCAACTCTTCAGTTCTTCAAGACGATTTCCACAACCTGCAGAGGTTCGGCGAGACTGACTCTTACTTTTTTCCATTATGATTTCCCCTTTGCTAAGGGGGAAAGGGTACTCTTGGCCTTCTTATATGGTTACAGCTTGAACCCAGAGTCTAGAGAATGGCCTCCAGCAGAGCCTCACTTCAAACCCTGACCTTCGGGTGCAGCCTGGGGACAGCGGCACAGCCAGGAAAATGCATTTGATTAGGCTGACAGTATTTCTTGAATGACTCAAATTCTTTATTTATATTACAAAGGATACACAAAACCCACTGCAACAGGCCAGCCTTCTCTCTCCTGGAGATGCCCCTGTCTTCCCACTCAAATCCTTCAGTCTTCCCCCTCCAGCCCTGCCTTAAGCACTTCTAGCCTTCCCTTAACTTCCATTGCTCTCCTCCCACCTCTGCACTCCAAGAATCCATTTTGTGCTACTCTAGCAAAACATCCAACGCTGTGTAAAGAAAAGAGGTTTATTTGGCTCCTGATTCTGGAGTCTGGGAAGTCCAGGCAGCCCGCCATCTGATGAGGGTCCCTCTGTCCACGTCATGTGGCAGAGAAGAAGAAAGGGAGATGGCTGAGAGCAGAGCCCAGCACGCTGGGTGGCCTTGTCTTTTAACAACCGGCTGTCACAGGAATTAACCGAGTTCTTTGAGAACTGCATTAATCCCTTCTGAGGGTGATGCCCCCCTGACCTGATGACCCCCAGCAGGGCCCCAGCGCTTAAAGATTCCGCCACCCAACACTGCCATACGGGGTCCAAGCTCTGGCACGTGAACCTCTGGGGACACCTTCCACCATACCACCCTCCAAATATACACAGAAATGGCAGAGGGAAGGGCACATATACAAATGACACAGGCAAAGCTAGAAATGTTTCAGCAAGCAGTAGAATAGGAAATCTGGGGCCACACATATATGAACATTTCTCTTTCTCTCTCTCTCTATATATATAATTAAAGGTTTAGTGATAAAGTCAGATGTAAAGCCACGTAAATATCCACATGAATTTGGAAGCTTTTACTTCATGTCATTTATATTTGTATTTGATAAATAATTCTTATTCTGGTCTATCCTTCCAGGCCAAGAACCAATGGATGTGAACCTACCATGAGACTTTCCCACAGCAGAAGCCAAGTGTGTAGCCAGGAAGGTCTTCAGCTCTGACTTGGGCACCTCCAGGGTTTAGGCCTCCTTAACAGCTGCTATGATTCCAGTTCTTTTCTATTGATAAACTGGAAGTGAGTCTTTCAGAAAAATTTGCTCGGGGTTTGTACCAATGATTTCCCAAAGTCCTTCCCCTTTTCTTTTCATTTCTAAATTCTTGAACGTGTCACTGACTTTCTGGCCCATGTCAGATTTTAGTTAATTTTTTTCCTCCTGTGACAAGAAAAGTCTGATTCCCACCACTTGAGCTGTGTCGAGTATAAACCATATGACTCCTGTTCTGGTAAACACTTTCATGATTTCTTTCATGACTAAAATATAGCCCTCCTGTATTAGTTACTTTTCTAGAGTCAGTGGTTTGCAAGAGAGCAGATTTAATACAGGACATTTATAAGTTACAACATTCACACACAAGCCAAATGCAGGAAGAGTGCAGAACATCTATCTATGCACCGGAGACCCAAAAGATCCAATCAAGGGCTGAGAGCTCACAGCACTGTCCCGTGTACGTCTATGTCTGCAGATGATGGCTGAAGAAATCTGTACTGGAACCAGGATACAATGCATGCAGCAGAGATGAAGACCAGAGCTCCCCTGAAGCAACAGCAGCCATCCTCGATGACAGCAAGGCCCTGAGCAACTTGTCCAACGAGAACAGCCGAATTCCCTTCAGGAGAACCAGCCACAACAGAGCTTCTCCTGGGAAATGGCTGCCTCCTATCTTCTGCTCCTTTCTGTTGCATTGGCAGCAAACCTCAGGTGGAGCTTCTATGCCCAGAACCACGATAACTCAGTTCAGCTGGGTGTTCCTGCGCAAGTTGACCACAATAATTTCACCACACCTCCTCACTTTGTTCTTATGTTTTCTTAGACATTTTACATTAGAATTTGTTTAAGGGATATTTTTATTTGAATCAGATCAGCTCATCTTCCTAACCGACTTGTTAGAGTTCTAGCATTCTATTCTCCAGAAAGACTAACCAGTCAATTCTGGAAGAGGATTTCATGTATTATAAAATACTTTGGTGTTTTACGTACCACCAGTGCTATGGTTTGTATCTAGATGTTTGCCAGAGTCTCATGTGCTCATAGGTAGGGCTTTTGGGAGGTGGCTGGATCATGGATGTGTGATGCTGGATCAGAGTGTACAAAACTAGGTATAAGAGTCTGTGATAATTAAATTGGTTTAGCACTGTTCTGGGTATCAATAATGGAATCCCCACCCTGAGTGTGGGCAGCACCAATGAATAGGCTTGTAGCCTAGATGGAAAATAAAGGGACAGAAAGAAGGCAATCTCACTGTTTCTAGCTGCCTCCTGCCTACCATGCCGGGGACTGTTTCTTCTCTGCGATGTTTGTCTACTATGCTGCCCTCCCTTGAACCCACATGACTATGGACCGAAACCACCAGAAACTGTAAGCTAAAATAAATTTTTACTCCTTTAACTTGTAGGTGGTATTTTTGTCTCAGCGACAAGAAAAGTAACTAAGATGAGCAGGAAATTTTAAAACTGTGACATAGCACTCAGATGCATTCTGAGTTCAGAGATATTAAAATATGAACTGTTGGCATTTAGAATCAGTGGAGTATGGCTCACACACATGCAAACATATCTTACTTAGCATTTTTGGCAGAGAAGAGGATATGTGTGGCGCAAATCCAAGAAGTACCGAGATTTGTAATTTCACAACCTTCCTCCCACACTGTGCCATTCCTCTCAGTGTACCGTCTGAGAGATGCCCAGCCCTCAGGTTCCTGTCCTGAGCATGTACTGTTTTGTTTTCTGCCATTAATTGCTTAGAAGTCAGGTTTATGGAGCCGTAATACATGTTGAGTACGAGTCTCTCTTCTTGGTGCTTCGTCCCATGAGTCCCACATGGTCCTGTGCACTCTCCCCTCCTCAGTCCCCAGGCCCCAGGAAATCTTGGTCTGTTTCCGGTCCGCGTGGTTTCCCCCACTCCAAAATGGCATGTAAGTAGTTCCATACAGTGGTCACGTTTTCAATGTGACTTTCCCCTAGCATAATCCATTCGAGAGTCATGTGTGTTGTTGCACGTATTAGAAGTTCGTTCTTTTTATGATTGTACTTTCCAGTGTGATTCTCTAAACGATGGTTTGGCCTGCATAGTCCCCAGCTCCCCAGAGATGTTTTCCAACTCTCTTTGAGACTATAAATGATTTCATCCTGGGCCCAGCGGGTGTCCAGAATGTGACGTAGAAAAGTCAAACCAAAGTTTATAAATAAAGATATTTTACCCAATTATGTTTCTTATTTTTGTTTTTATTTTATTTTGTTTGTTTGTTTGTTTGTTTGGCTTTAGAGAGAGGGACTTGCTATATTATCCAGGCTGGCCTTGAATTCGAGGCACTCCTCTTGAGTTGGCCTCCCAAGTGCTGGGATTATGGGCATATGCCACTATGTCCATCTGGTTTCCTATGTACTAGAAATCATGCACTATTTAAGCTTGCATGTCTGATTTATTTTATTTAACATTATAGTTCCAAGGTGCATCCGTTTTCCAGCAAATGTCTCAAATTTAACTTTCTTTGTGGCAGAGTAGCATTCAATTGTGTATAAATACCCTTTCTTTGTCCATTCATCTGTTGGTGGACATACAAGCTACCGCTAAGATTTCGCTGTTGTGAATTGTGCTGCTATAAACATGGGCATGACTGGATCACTGTAATACGATGCCTGTAACTCTTTTGGGAAGATACCTAGAAGGGGAATAGCTGGTTGAATGGAGCTGCCACTCTGATATCCCTAGTGGTTGTACTAGTTTACATTCCCACTAACATTGTAGAAGTGTTCTTCTGCCCACAGCAGTCTTGCCAGCATTTGTTTTGATTTGGTTTCTTGATGGCAGCCACTCTGTCTCGAGTAAGGTGGAATCGCAGTGTTTTTTAATTTGCATTTCTCTAATGGCCAGAGAGATGTTGAACTTTGTGTGTGTGTATGTGTGTGTGTATAGGGCATTTATATTTCTTCTGAGAGGTGTCTATTCATTTCGGTTCATTTTGTTTGCCCATTTGGTTGGGTCTTTTATTTGGAGGGGAGTTAAATATTCTAGATATTAGTCCTCTGTCTAAGGAATAACTCACAAAATTTTCTTCCCATTCCGCAGGTTGCCTCTTTACTCAGTGGGTTGTGTTCCTTGCTGTGAAGAAGTTTTTAAATTTGATATAGTCAAATTGTTGGTTCTTGATACTATTTCTTGTCCCACTGGGGTTCTGTTCAGAAAGTCCTTGCCTGCACTTATGTCTTCAGGAGTTTCATCTGTTTTATCTTTCAGTAGATTAAGTGTTTCCGTTTTAACATATCAAGTTTGGTCCATTTTGATTTTAGTTTATGGGTCCCACTTCAGTCTTCTGTAAGTGGATAACTCGTTTTCCCAGCACCCTTTATGAAAGAGGCCACCCTTCTTCGCCTGTGTGTTTCTACCCCTTTGTCAATAATCCAATAGCTGAACGTGCTCGTGCTAGTTTTGCCTCCTCTCTTCTGTGCCGCTGGTCTGTCTGTCAGTTTTTGTGCAAGTGCCCTGCTCTGTCCTCGGTGTAGCTCTGTAATATAACCTCAGACCTGGGATTGTGGTGCCTCCTGCTTTGCGCCTGTTATCCAGGATGGTCTTGCTGTTCTGGGCCTCTTCTGGTCCCACACGACTTTGAGGATTGTGTTCTCTGGTTCTGTGAGGAATGCTGTTGGTCTTTGGTTGGGATTGCATTACCTGTTTTGGAAGTATGGCCATTTTGACAATATTAGCTCTGCCTATGCAGGAACGGGACGTCTTTCCATCTTCTAATGATGCCCTCAATCTCCTTTTTCAGAATACTGTAGTTTTCATCCTGCAGGTCATTCATTTCCTTAGTTAGGTTAATTCATTTTTCTTTATGCTCTTGTGAATGATATTGTTTTCCTACTTTCTCTTTCAATGAGTTAACTATTAGTTTACAAAAATGCCACTGATTTTTGTGTGTTGATTTTGTATCCTGCTACACTGCTGGATTTGGTCATTAATTCCAGAAGTATTTTGGTGAAATTTTTTGGGGTCGCCTATATAGGGGATCATGTCATCTGTAAATGATGATTTGACTTCTTCCTTTACTGTAAAGATCCCTTTTGTCTCTTTCTCTGGCCTGATTGTTCTGGGTAATGTTTGAAGTACTATGTGGAATAGAAGTGATGGCCATGAGCATTCTTATCTTGTTGCTGAGTTTAGAGGTGAAGCTTTCATGTTTTCCCCATTTAATATGATATTGTTAGAAAGTTTGGCATAAATAGCTTTTAGGAGATAAGAACCTTCTGTACCTATTTTCTTCAGGTTTTTTTTTTTTTCCATCATGAAGTATGTTGACTTTTGTCAAAGGCTTTTTCGCATCTGTTGAGATAATCATGTGATTTTTGTCCTTGCTTCTGTTCTTTATGTCTTCTTCTGTCTCCACTCCTTTCTGCCTCTCTCTCTCAATTTCCCTCCCTCTCTCTCTCTCTTCCTCTCCCCCACCCCACTTTTTCCTGGTAAAGATATCTTCCCATCTGGCTCAAATCAAATAGGAAGCAAATGCTTTTTAACTGATTTATCTCAGAATTGGTAAACTTTTTTTCTGGATCGATTGCTGGTGATGGGCTAGTTCGACAGAGCAAACAGAGATAGTCAGGAGAGAAGATGATGGGTACTTGGCAAAAGGCAGTCGGTGAATGCCTGCCCACTAAGCTTCGCGGACACTTTTGTAAGGCAAATTCCAGGTGGAAAAGCAAGATAGGAGCATACTATTATATTTCTTTAGTGTTCTTTGCTATGTCTTTAAGAATTTGGAAGTTCCTGACTATAATAACTATAAATCTTGAAACTTCTTTGGATTAAAAATAAGAACGCTATCACATAGAAATGTCAAAGGCTCTGGAAAACTTTACATTTTATCTTTGGTGCAACTTTTATATTCTTGAGGACAAGGACTTTGTGGTGATTCCTTTAGTAATAGCTCTGAATGCTGAATCCCAGTGTCTGGATCCAGCCACTCAGACCAGTCAATGAGACTGTTGGATTTAACCCCACTTTATTTCTTGTTTGAACCAAAGTTATAATGCAAACACACAGGCATGCACACACACACACACACACACACACACACACACACACACAGAGTAATTCATGAATGTCCTATAAAATCTCAAATCAAAAAGTCAGCAGGAAAGAATGTGGGTGTGTTATTAAAAAATAAAACTGAACATTCTCAGGATTTATGGCTACTTTTGGGAAAGTTAAAGTTTTCTCTCATTTCTTGCAGCTGTTTCTCTGAAATCTCTTCACGCCCCAGACAAGGTCTTCAACTGGAGCTTGCAGATTTGCTCTTGATTTTACTCTTATTTCACTTGAGAGTCTGAATAATTCCTGAACAGATCACCTGTTAGGTGCAGCAGCACTTTAGATGTTTTTGAAATTAAGCGACATGGATACTCCCCCAAAGCTCCACATTCTGGAACCCTCATGCATGCCAAATCTTTCTGAGTCCACGAAAAGAAAGAGACAGAAGCACAATGTCATTGCCCATGCAGTTCTATATCTAAAGAAGCCATAAAAGCAGTGACTTGAGCCTCGGGAATGTATCACATGCTTTCCTGGTAGCAGACATAAAAAGTGACTGAAAAAACGAATAAGACCAGCAGAGCTGAGACCAGGTGAAGGAAGCACCTGCCAGCGAGATGGCCGCTGAGCCCAGAGCGGTGCAGCGCTGGCATCTCATCTTGGGGTACAGTGGGGAGGAGGAGCCGAAGGTAAGAACTTGTTTCTAATTTCCTACTACATGACTAAAGGGGCTTCTTCTACATAAGCAGCGGCCAAGTTAAGATTTTTTTCCCTGTCTGGCAATGGATGTAATTCTGCTCTTTCTTCTCTGCCCTCCCCAGTTTGTCCAGGAAAATTTGTGCCTGGGGAACATGGTTCTTGTTACACTGGTTTTTCCTCTTTATCGTTCTTTCATAGGTTTCTTCCCGTTACGAAAACAGTATGCTGCAAAATTACTGACTGTACTTAGAGATGAATTCTCTTAAATTAGCAAAAGGGGTTTGAGCTACAACTTCATTCGTTGCTGCACTGACCACGGGAACGCTGGAGAGTCCCGCCGACTTAGTGCTTTCCTGGCCACTTCGCTGAATGGTCCGCAGACGCACATGCGCAGTCACCCCATTGACAGTCTGGGAGGGAGCTCCACTCCCATTGCACACACGGCGGACTTGAGGTTGCGGAAGGTTGAGGAAGTTGACCCACGCGATGGGTTGCAATGTTGACACAGCCAGCGACGCAACACCAAAGATCATTTTCACACCTCGCGCTTGCTCCCAAACTAGCCCTTGCTTGACTCTCTGAACTTTGAGCTGAGATTTGAAATTATTATCAATTAAAAGATTGGTCTGATGCCGGGAGAAAATTGCCGAGTCGCCGAAATGGTCTTTGTGGGTTCTTCGGCGGCCGTTCGGCCCGCCTTGCTGCCGTACGCCAGCGCTCCACATGCAGCCCCTAGTGCCTCCTGCTCCGGCAGATCGCGCCTCGCGTCCCGGTACCCGCCCTACACCGGTCCCTTCGGGGGTGTCCCATGCAGTGATACCAAGTTCATCGCCCCTGGGCGCCATCTGCCCGTTTTCGAGATGTCCAGTCATCACGAGTCTGCACCATCAAACCACAGTGCTGCTCACACACCAGTTAGTGCCGTTTCGCTGACCGTGCTGCCCGCAGCGTGCCCAGAGCCTGTCGGAGGCACGAGAGCAGCTGACAGAGTAAGCAGAAGACGCCACGTAGAGCCACAAGAGAAGCTTGTGAATTAACAAGTCCTTTTGTGCATTTATTTATTTTTTAAAAATAAAATTATTCCTCACAGCTAAGTAGGCGTAAGACTGTGAAAGTGACAAAAGTTGTAGATAAGGTTACTTTAAAGAAGATGAAAGCATGACGTCATAGACGTTCCAAATCTAAGATAAGACCCGGCAGAAGACTCCGTGGTGCTGTCTGCAGCTGCAGGTGAAATTCAGAGTTACAGGATCTCTGTGGTTACAAGAGTGAGTTCAAATGCCGCGGGAGGGACTCTGAAGCCTGAATTTGCCTGCCCGCCTGCCTGTTTATATCTGAAACAGTCCAACGCCTAATTTTTAAAGCTGCAAGTAGAAAGGGGAGACTGAGAGATAAAAAATATTTTGGTGTTTTCTCAAATACTTGATAAATGACAAATTCAACTCAGCCTTCAAACATTTATATTACACAGACTGAATGATTTGCTCATAATATGTTGCCAGGGTCTCCGCTGATGATAAAGTAATAGCAATGCTTTGCTCTCTGAACTCCTGCTCTCTATTTTTTATTTTTTTTAACCGCTTCACCTCAGTCACTGAGCTTTCGAAATCTCTAGGAAAGATTAGAAAAAATTTTTGGAAAAACCTCACTGGTCAGAGATTTGTTGCTTGCTCTCTGAAATGTAGGACGCGGGCTGACGCAGAGCTAAATATATTCTGCCTCCTCCTTGTTTCAAGTCAATGGCTGAATACGTGACCTCTGAGCCCGACTCTAAGTACATTGGTGGGAGATGGACATTCAGCCAGCTCCCAGGTGCATATTTCAGGGGGAGGGGGAATGTTGGAGCAAAACAGTGTAACTCTGAGAAAGTCGAGCAGCTCTCTTTGTTTAATGGTGTTAGGCGATGAATTACAAATTAGCAAAAAGATCCATAACTCTGTAACAAAATGGAGAAGTAATTTGAGAAGAGGAAGGAATCCTGTAGATCAGAGATACTCTGATACCCTGTCTGTCTCATACGGTCTCTTCTAATCATGCTTCTGTGAAATTATTTTAGAATTCTGCACTTTCTTTCCCTCTGTTTCTTCGTTTTCTTTTGTTTGCTTAATAGACTGGTTGATAATTATCAGCACTGTCTCTTCACAGGACTTTACTACCTGAGTGCTTGACTCAGCCCGAGGCATAAATGGAAACAAGACCACTAAGGAAACCAGAATTCACACCCCAGCAGGGAAACATCTGGAAGACTTTGGGAGCTGCCCTGCTTCTTCAGCTGGGGTTTGTTTGCCCTTTGCTTCCGATCTGCTCCTGGGTTCTCGCATAGGAGCCAAAACAACGCTGGCTAAAGAAACTTTTCCCAACCTTGCCTGATGGTGAGCATCACTAAGGGACAGTCTGTCCCTTGCACACAGACCAGGGCGTCAGCAGAGCAGGCTTGGGGATCTGCGCTCTTACTGAGGGTCCCCAGTGATTCTCACAGTCAGTTGAGTTCAGGCCTCACTGGCCTAAGACACTGGCGTCTACGGCATGATGTGAAGGGTCAGACGAGCCACAGCTGCTCCAGCCAGGGTGGATGTGAGGAGCACAGAGGCCTGGCCGGAGACCTGAGACCTTCACCCACCTCATCCACAAGCCTTAGTGTCCATCCAAGAACTGCGCTCAGAGAGCTGAGGATTCTCCACTGTGCTCTGAAGACTGAAGACCCTAAGTCGGCAGGTCTGGGAGATGCAAAGAATAGTCTGAGAGTTGCTCATAAATTAAAATGTAGTATCGTCTGCCGTATCTGCTTGAAGGCCTACCCTATGAAAAAGTATAAGGTAGGCACGACTTTCCCACCTCTCTTCCCACTCTGCACCTCTCTCTCTCTTTCTCTCTCTCCTCTCCCTCCTCCCCTCCTCCCTCCCTCCACCTTCCTCCATAGGATGAGGTATTCTGTGATAGCACAAAATGAACTCAGGAGGCAGGAGGACCCCAGGGCTTCCGGAACGAGATTCTAGAATGAATGGTGGAGCCATTTACTGGGACAGGAAGACCAAAGGTTGGAGTAGGGTTTGCTTGCTTGTTTGAGGTTTTGTTTAGTTTTGGATAGAGGAAAAAGTTGGACAGACGCTGGTCTGGATGCAGAACAAGCAGGTGTAGTTGATAACGAACCAGTAGAACTTGCAGCTGGATGTCCAATATGAAGGAAAAGGTGGCATGGGGGGATGAGAGAGGAAGAAAGAGGAGCAGGAGCAGGGAGGAGGAGGAGGAAAGGAAGGAGGAGGGGCAACAGAAAAGGGAGAGAAAGGAAGGGAAGGGAGAGCAGGGGAATGGAGGGAGGGAAAGAAAACTGGAGTGGTTCTCCCATCCAAACCCTGTTTCCTCAATACTGAGCCCTCTCCTATGATAACACCATTAACACTTTCACAGGGCTGATCCCTGCTGTCCTTACCATCTCTTAAATAACACTTTTTGAATTTTCCAGCACATGAATTTGGAGCACATTGAAACCACAGTGTCTCCTCCACCGTCTACCTGCACCCAAGCCACGAGCAAGCTTGCTGGAGCCCAGCTTCAAGCCAGGTCGCAAACAGAGCGTTGCTCTCTGCTGTCTTCCCGCCACCACGCCAGTGTGCCAGCCCTGGCCTCGCACCTTGAGCTGGGTTCCTGGGTGTCCCGCTTTCACTCTTGCCACCACTGGAGCCCATTGTCAGTAAAATAACCAGAACGAGTGTTTCGCAGTGCACAGCGCTGGATCCTTCACCTGTTTAAACTCTCCAGTGGCTTTCCACTCACACCGAATAGAATTGAATCTCCTTTTTTTTAATGCTATAGTATTACATATCACTGTTATTAAATAATATATTCACATAGTTTCAGGATTTTTACCTTCCATTCCATTCACGGCCTTATTTCTTATTATTTACATTTAATTTTCTAAAAAAAATCTTCGTTATTTAAAAATATCATTAATGAACTTCCAAATTATTTATTAAATTCCCAGAAGTTATCTGACATTTTAAATTGAGTATAAAACCTATCAGTTTGGAGAAATAAAATATTTCTATATTCAGCCTTAAAGCATCCATTGCTTCACACATATTTAGTATAATTAGTTATTATTTTACTGTTGAAAATATATTTTCTAAAGGCTTTTAATATCAGGAATTGGTATTGAATTTAATGAAAATAAAATTTTCATTTTATAAAAATTAATTTAATGATAATATTTCTTGTTGAAATATTATCTTAATGGACATTCTAAGATTTTCAATTTTAAAATACATACTTAATTGAAAAATTAAAACTGTATATATTCCAAGTGTCCAACATGATGATAAGTACAAACATGCATTGTATACTGATTACTACTTTAATAGATCATGTATAAAATTTATAAGAAAATGTGCATGTGTGGGGTGGGGAGAGTACTGTTCGGGGCATGTAATCCTAAAGTTTTAGAAACCATCATACTAGAAAGGAGTTGGAAAAATACGGCCATCGTTCAAATGTGTTCACACCTATACTCACGTGTGTATATATTTCCCCTCTGGGGGTAGCGCAAGTGCTTGCAACAGAGACTAGTTGATCGGCAAAGCATAAAATACAGTAAGTCCCCGACTTACAGACATTCACGTTGTAAACTTTCACAGGTGTCCTGTAAGACTTCCTTTGTTGGATTATGAATGAATCCAGTTTACAAACGTTCCCCCAGAGTGGAACTCATTTGTAAGTGGGGGACTTACTGTATTTACTAACTCACACTTTGGAGAAAGTTTGCCAACCCCTATTCTAGAAGATAGACTGTGGGGTAGGAGGACGTATGCACACTGTAAGCTGGATTTTACACCTGCTCACACCAGTACTTTCAGATTCACTAGTGCATTCCAGAGGGTAGGCGACATTTCCCACCTCAGAGTGTGACCCATCAACCGGCCATGGCACCTGGAAGCCTGTTTGAAACACATGTTCCTGGGCTTCACTCAAGACCTATCCAGAACCTACCTTTGAACAAGACTTTCAAGAGACATATGATCACTAAAGTTTAGGAAACACCGAAACACCAGTACATCCTCCCTAAAGATTAGGTCACATGCTAGTGGAATGCCTGGAAACTCCAAAGCCCCTAGTGGACATTGGTTTTAGATTTCATGTTGTATGTGTATTTGCTTCTTGAATTTTGTTCCCATGAACTGATTTGCCATTTATAGAGAAGCAAGAGAGCCGGCGCAATCTGGCTGTCTCCCAGTAAACATCTATGCTTGTATGGTCAACAGCATACAAGCTTTGGGCCTCTCTCCTTTATTAAAAGAAAAAAGTATCTTGCTCTTGAAAGGTAAGTTCTATTAGCTATATGCTCATTATTGGAGAAACATGTGCATTGAAGAATAATTGATTCCTAGATTTTTGTTTGCATGTTTTAGATTTTTTAAAAAAGTTTATCCTGAGGCAGGAGGATCACAAGTTCAAGCCCAGTGCAGGCAACTCTGCAACTTAGTGAAATCCTGTATAAAAATAAAAAAAATACATAAAAGGGCTGAGGATGTTGCTCCCCAATACTGCAAAAAGGAAAAAGAAGAAAAATCTCATAACACTTCTACAAGAAGCTTAAAGACAGATTTTTCCATACCCTAGCCCAACACAGAGAAGAAATGAGGGCAGAGCTTGCTGCGGGACGGGCCGCAATCTCAAAGCCCAGGCTGCCCCTGGGGCCAGGCACGTGCACCGAGGGTCACCCCACAGCCCTGCTCAGCTTCCTCAGGAGCCCATTTGGGGCTAGCCGGCTCCTTCCCTGAGGGCGACAGGATTTCAGTTTTCCTAATTAACTATTAATAAGGTGGGTGTAACGTACTGAACAAGGTAAACCAACTATGCCCCAGTTGAGTTATGTTTCCTGAGGAAAAAGAAAAGTCATGAAATAAATCATTCCCTCTTTAATTAGCAGCTCTGCCTTGCCTACTCGAAATGACAGAGAAAAATAGGAAAAGAAGCCAGCAATTTAGTCAGAAATCTAAACCTGGTCTCGCTGGCTGCTCATGAGAGATGAAGGTGCACGGGGTGAATGTGTCAGTGATCTGCGTTCGTTGCACAACGCACCGAAGTGAAATGTGCTCTGTCTGCAAAGGTTCTGGACAAACTCGAAAGCAGGTTGATCGTTTTTTATTCCAGTGTTAGATTCAGACTGAGAAAGAGCCAGAGAGGGCCAGAGAGAACAAAGGAACCAATTAGTGTATCTTCTACTTTCTTAGATTTATCTCCCTGCCAACTTATCTACATTAGTAGGTTTTCTTGCATGCATCACTCTTACTTTCTCAACACAGAACGTGGATTTCAACTTTAATCGCACATGAGATGTGAAGTAAATGCACCCAAGCCAGATGCATCGTATTCTGTGCCAGGCCGGTTGCCGAAACGCTGTGTGGTTCGGCTCTGGCCAGCGTTCTCTGAGCACAGGCCGCGCATGTCAGATTCTGTGTTGGGGGTGAAGACACATCTGTGAGGGATCATAGACGATATGGAGAAGAAAAGCAACTTTGATGAGAAAAAGAAACGGAATCAATTATCGAGATACTTTACAACATACTAGAGTAATTGAAATTATTTTCCTCATTCCACAATATAAATCATGTTCAAAAATTCAAAAGAACATCTTGGCGTCGCCTCCCCAGTAACTATCTCTGTCCTTGTAACTGCACACGTGGAATGTTCCTGTCTTTGTCCCCTGTTCTCAGCCAAGTGCGAAGCTTCTCCGTGCTGGAGACTGATCATACCTGGAGTCAAACCGGCCCTTCCTGGGCCGAGCACCCAGCCACTGTGGCCAGAAAGGCTTCCCGCCTGGAGGAGGAACAGCTCAGCAGGCTTCGTGGACATCAAACAGCTCGCTGAGAGTTTTGATGAGCTAAATGTGAATGAATCAAAACCATATGGATTGCATTTCTTGAACATACATGTGATTTTAGCACAAAAGGAATCGGCCCCAAGCATTTTCTCCTCTTGAACTTCCATCCCAAATGCAAACCTTAGCCAGGATAGGGCGGAGGGGCCTGGAGTTTTCAGGCCAATGATGTGGATCTTCTTAGAGCCGGCGGCTTCTTTCCTGCTTGTTTCTTTGAAGGCTTCTTGTAAGGGACCAGCTTCACAGGGTGGCGTGGCTTCTTCTCTTAGCTGGCTGTTCTCTAGCCCAGACTTTAAAGAGCAAAGCACCCCCACACCCCACCATTTGAAAAAGAAGAAAACAAAAAGGTCCAAGAATTACTTTCCTGATACTAAGTTATCATGCGATTATTCAGGTCCCATGTTTTCTCTAATTTGAGCAAGTCGAATTGTCTGTGAAGTCTTCATGTTAAGTACATTCTATCCCTGTTACTCCTCTCTCCTTTCCCGGACAAAACTAGCCCTTCTCCGAGGCCAGCATCTTTCCCGTCCCTCGACGGTGGCCTACCTGCTGCCGGGAAATCAGAGGCGGATCAGACACGGCACGGCCCTCGCTGCAAGCAAGTGGGAGGCTCCAGGCTCATTGAGGAAGAACAGACCACTAATAAATTGAACGGTCATTACCCTTTATGCATACTTGTTCTAATAGGTGCCGCAGATTCCTGCCTCCTAATAAGGAAAGGAAGTAGATACACAGAAGTTCTCTCAAGGGAGTCAGACAGCCCGAAGCCACAGTCGGCAGCTGCAAACTACCAAGAGCACAAAAGCAAACCAGGCTTCAGACAAAGGTTACGTTGCCAGGGATCTGGGCAGCATTTCCTCGGATCCAGGCTGCGTTTGATGCAGTTTCAGTTGAGAAGCAGAGACTTTCCTGCCTGCCACATGTGCTGAACTGGGAGATTAAATAAACAGCGGCATTAACTGATTTAAAAGAGCTTTATTGACTAGATCCCGACATTTGCCTTTATTTGCAGATTTGTTTCCTCTCTTCTGTGCCGAGTTGTTTATTTTAGCTGATTTTTTTTCTTCTCTTTCTTTTGTCTTCTTCTCTTTTTAAATCTCAACAGTTCAAGTTTCGGCACAAGAAGGAAGCTTTTCTGCCCCCTTCCAATGCCGCAGTGTCCTTAAGTCTGTCTTTGACATTGAAGGTCTGCCCTGGTTGTGAGGTCTCAATTTTCACCACACTCCCCTTTCTCCATTCTTCTCTTCCAGGGGTTGCTTCTCTGAATAGTCTGGGAACTTGGTAGAGATGTGCTACATAATGTACCATGGTGACTTGTACA
Organism: Hystrix cristata; assembly: GCA_004026905.1. Taxonomy (NCBI): domain Eukaryota; kingdom Metazoa; phylum Chordata; class Mammalia; order Rodentia; family Hystricidae; genus Hystrix; species Hystrix cristata. The sequence goes on along the minus strand of PVJO010019203.1, from coordinate 13,387 downwards.
TGGTGATTGCAAAGAAGGAATTTGGGTGCTTATTTAAGAGGTCATTAGTCTTGCACCCCTGAGAGTTTACAGGCTTATGAAGAAAATCAGTGAGAATATATAGGCCAGAGTTCAAAGGAGACCCAAAACACAGGGTAGCAGATACGAACTTTTTCTGTACCCCAGTTTTGTCCAAATTCACATTTCAGTTGGCTACAACTGAATCTCTCCTGTGAGTTTTCCACAAAAAATGTATTCCAGATTTATTTCACAACTATTTTGTTTAACCTAGTCTTGATCACATTGGCATTGAGAAGTTACTTTGGAAAGAATGTGCAATTCTGAGCTTTCAAAAATTTTTGCTTTGTTTTTTCAGTAATTCATTTCAGCAAGTTTTGCACAAATTGATGCAGGAGTACTGTGTCGCTGGAAGGTCCCTTATTCACATCAGAAGTACAACTCCTCAGAATTCATAATCTGCGTTAGACATAGAAAAGACTTCCCTCCACCATTTGGCAAAGGTTTTAATTCTTGTACTATACTAAAGTGCAACATCAAATAAATACTGCTCCCCCTCGAGGGGAATCGATTTCCATTTCTCAAGCAGAAACTCAATCCAGGAAAACAGGAAGGCAGATCTTAGCTCATTTTCTAGCATCTACTCAGGCATTGTTTTCTAATTTCTCCATTTTGTATCATAGGTAAGAAAACTTGGCTATACTTTCAAGTGTATCCAAGGCCATACAAGCATCCAGGGTGGGAACAAAATGGCTAAAATTCCTAAACAGCACAATAGTCTCCAGAATGTGCCAGGGAACTGAAGAATTCCACACCAGAGCTTTGGATGTAGAAATTTTCAATTTTAAATAGTTTCAGGGAAACCCTGGCAGTACTTCTTAAACCTAAAAAGATGTATCATCTTTGACTTGACATCTATACTGGGGAATTTTCCCTTTATAAATTAAAGGCCACAGTTTTCTCTGATGCAGGAAACACAGAGTATAAATAAAGATCAAAAAATAAAAGAAGGACAATAGGAACGGGAAAGAGTACCTTCTGAAGATGGGAAAGGAACCTAGGGCTAGAGAGAGAGGGGAGAAGTGAGAGGGGAAGGGAAGTAAAATGGATTAAGGTGCAGCATGTATGTATACAAACCCTCCACAAGGTATCCACTTATTATGTATCACAAATATGTACCACAAAAAAGAAATAAAATGTCATGTGATACATTACGATCTATTTATCATCCAGCTGTTGGCTCATCTGTCTGTCTGTCCATCTGTCTGTCTGTCTGTCTACCCACACAGGAACACACGCTCATTAAAGCATTGTTGACAAGTCAAAGAGCTGAAAATCTGAATAGCCAGCAATAGAGAAAGGCTGGAAAGTGGAGGTATATCCTTCCAGAAACACCCTTATGTGCTTTCCAGCAAGACCCCATCAGTAACCGATACAGATACTAGACGCCAGCCATCACCCACAATCTCAGATGAAACATTTTGCCTTTATCAAACATCCTTATTGTCCTCACTTCTACTGATAAAATTTAGCTTTTATGCACTTTACATAAGGGAATTCGTGTAAGATTTAATTTGGAAAAAAAGCCACAGAAGAGGATGATCCTCACAGAGATGGGTGAGGGATGCAGCCAAGGGGGGCCGTGGGGCTCTCATCCTCATTGGCGACGGCTTCCTTCTTCAGGTGATGGCTGCTACAGGGGGAGTCGCCATAGAATTCTCCATCATCCGTTACACTCCTCTGTGCCTGGGACATGTTTTCATTTTATTAAAGACTCTTGAGCTATGAGATGATGAGAAGCCCCTGGGCTGGGAGGACAGCACACAGCATCATAATCATCAAGGCAAAGATGGGGCAAGAGAAGCTGTGACATCATCCCCAAAGCTATCAGCCTTACCTTCCCCTCTACATTGATGCACCAGACCTTGAAAGACATTCCTGTGAAAGACATATGCAAAACATCCTTGAAAATGGATACACACACTACATACATACATTAAGTATGACAGACTGATATGACATTGGTTTAAAAGAGATTCAGCTATAATTTGTAACTTTTATTTGGTTTTACTGTACACATAATATTTCTACACGTTTGTGGGTACAGTGTGATATTTCAGTATGTGTATACATTAGGTAATAGGAAAATCAGAACATTTGGTATATCCATCACCTCAGACCTCAGACTTATCATTTCTTCACTGTGAGAGCATTCCGAATTTTCCTTCTTTATAACATTTTTTATTTTACTTCCATTTTTTGTTTTTTTTTTTTTGTTTTTTTTGTTTTTTTTGAGACAGTGTTCCGCTATGTAGTCCAGGCTGGCCTCACACTCACGGCAATTCCCTCGTGTCAGCCTCCTAAGTGTGGGATTACAGGTGTATGCCACTACACCCAGCTTCTCGTAATTTTTAAACATACAATATAGTGTTGTTAAGTATAGTAACCCCTACTGTGCTACAGGAGACCAGAACTTAGACCTCTAATTAACTATAATTTTGTACAGCTGACCAATCTATTGCCCATCTTTGCCTCCCCTATCTCCTCCCAGCCTCTGGCCACCACTATCCTACTCTGTACTCCCATGAGAACAGCTTTTTAGATTGCACAAATCAGTGAGTTCACGTGGTGTGTGTACATCCCATGGAATACTATTTGGCCACAAAAAGAATGGGAGCCTGTCAAATGTAGCAGCATGATGCCCCGGGGACATTATGCTAAGTCAAGTGACGAGGCATGGAAGAAAACTGCTGAGGTCGTGTTTCTCCTTGCTCCCATCCCCATCATCGCTGCCTAGAATAAGTTGTAGCGAGAGTGATCTGTTAGGATGACCCACCCCAGATGCCCAAAATGGCCGTCGCCGGTTAAACCCCCTTCTCCCTTCTCTATGCCAGGGAAACAGAATCTCCCGCCGAAACAATGACCCCTTCCCCCGACTAGAGCCCTCAATGAGGTCCGTCACGCCAATTTACCCAGGGGCGTTACTCACCACTCAATCTCCCCATGTAGAAAGGACCAATCCTAAATGTGCACTTTTCAAACCCCAACGTCACCAAAGGGGGGGCGGCTAAGGGATAAAAGGCCTCTATCCGAGTCATTCGGTGCCACACTCGCTCGAGAGAGACCGAGGAGCTGGAACACCGCAAAGAGCTGCAACATCCCCACGGCGAGCGTCGGCGAGCATCGTCAGCCTGCCCACCTCTCTGCCCGGTCTCCGCTGCCTTACTCCTGCATGGAGTCTGGCCATTGTCGCCGCGATCCTGAGGCGCCGAGCTGTGATCCTGAGCCGCCGCGATCCTGAGCTATAATAAACCTAATAAACCTGGCCTGCTGGGCCGATTGCTTTGTCCCAGTGTCCGGTGTCCGCCCGGGCGGCGACCCGGGCTGCGCACCTAATTGAGCTGTAACACTGAGCTGTAATAAACCTGGGTGGCAACCTAACAATGTCTAGTGGGCAGTTGCTGATTTGTGACCCTCTCCAAGCCCCCAGGGACGGGCTGTCCCCAGACCACCACAGTGACACAGAGTGCCACCTACCTGTGTTCTGGGAATCAGATAGATGAACCACTGGGGCGAAAGGACACCAGATCATCAGGTATAATCCCTTCCTTCTGCCAGGACCCCAGTGCGAGCAGATCCACAGTTTTCCAGTGTCCTGTGGCAACACCCCCATCATTGGACCCACTGTCACCTTCTCTCTGTTTTCACACTGCACACCGTGGTCACAGGACCTTTCCCCAACTCTCTGGAATTAAAGCATCATTCTAAAATAATTTGCTTTTTAATTTTCCAAACATTCTCCTGTGCTGGAAAGCACAGGGCAACTAGGTACTGCTTTTCTGTTGTAAATATTTAGAAGAATTGCACTGGAGTGTTGAGAGAGTGTGTGTTTCTAGCCAGAGGAAGTTGCCTTTCAGGGTGACAAACAACAGCCATTAGCTCCCAGGACAAGCTATGTTCCTAGAACCAGTAGAAACACCTAGAACGCTACACCTTTTTCTGAAGAACTCAGAACTCTCCGAAGAACGTGCTTTCCTGGAGATTTTTATGGTAGTCATCAAAGCAGCCCATTGGTGGGAAATATATCTACTATACTATTTTAATCCTTACTGGTACACAATCATTTAATTTTAATTCACACAGAACTGTAAAACCCTCTCGATTTCCTACTGAGGGTGGAAAGGAAGCAGTAATGCCGTAGCCCTGACCAGGAGGAAGCCTCACAGGAAGAAGTGGGGCAGCTGCGCGGCCTGCTGGGGGTCGGCTGTGGAAGGGAGGGAGCGAGCACCAAGAGGAAAGGACTCTGGAGAAGGAAGAGAACAAAGAAAGGTTGAGGACATGGCCGGCTCCGCAGAGATCATGAGCTGCGGGGTATTGAGTAGTAACATTGTGACTGGTTCTGCTTTGGGTTTTCTGTTTGTTTTGTTTTGAATGCATATTCTTTATACAGAATAGCGGGCTTTATTTTGGTATATTTGTACAAGCACATAACATATTTTGATCCCTCTTATTTCCTTTTCCTCTCTTCTTTCACTTCCTCTTCTCTGATGATTTTCCTTCAACTTTGGTGTACTTTTTAAAGATTCCACATATGAGAGAAAACATAACTGCAGGGAAATGGGTGGAACAGGAGATCATCACGCTAAGCCAGACTTGAAGGACAAGCGTCTCACGCTTCTGCTCCACGTTGTCGCAAGGACTCGTTCCTAACAGCCCTGAGTGGGCGGGGGCGGAGCTCGGACAGCAAGCAGTGGGGAGACGGGGAAGACTGCAGGACGGATGCATGAAATGACATTGGGATATTTGTTTTGCCCTTTAGAGAAACGTGTGTGCCCCGTAGTTGTTTTTATGCGTTTTAAATGGGATGCAGTAATTTAATCACATCTTCAGCCGACAACTGAAGTAATCTTCGGCCGGCAGCCAGCGTCTCCTCCGACATCGCCTCTCCCGTTGGTTCGCCCTGTGTCAAAGTCACTCCCCTTGAGCCTTGCAAATCTGAAGCTAACTCGGATTTTGACCCCTGTCGTCTCCTCCCTTGCCCGAGGCGGCCTTCACCAGGTCTCGCCTAGACCACAGCACGGACTCCTCCGTCCTGGGCTTGCTTTTACTCTTCATCTGGCCACAGGATAGTCTTTTGTAAAATTAATATGCACTGATACAGCACATGCGCAGGGTGCGCCCCCAGTGCGGGTGCTGTCTGTTACAGAAGAGAATTGATACAAGAAATTGCAGAAAAAGTCTGTAGCAGGAGAAATTCTAGAATAAGAATGTGCAGTTGTCCAAACAAAGCCCAAATATTTATCAAAATAATCCATGTAATGCTGAATGTCCACATTGCAGTAAAGCTATCACAGTGGTAGAGCCACAATTGTAAATTCCTGATAAATACAGGTGAAACCATCTTTTTTTTAAAAAAAGATAGTTGAATAAATTCTTTCTGTATACAAATATTGTTGTTGAGTATTAAGTGGTATAAAATATACTAGGCTTTTCCATGAATAGAGATTTTTATTTTTAAATCAAACTAGCCACCCAAAATAGAAATCAATTGATATAAGAAACTACAGACATATACATAAAGATGTGACCAAAGCTCCCATTAGGTTGTTAATTTTTTAGAAGAAAATGAAAACAGTGTTCATATGCTAGATTAAGATATAAGACTGTCTCACTTTTTAATATCAGCTTTATTGAGATGTAATTACTATTTCCAATTTTAGAGTATCTGACTCCATAGTATGTAGTACAGTCATAGAGTACAGCCCTGACCAAAGCCCGGGGAAGGACGCTTCTGTCCCCACACCCTTCACAGCCACTTCACGGTGCATCTTCCTCTACCTCATGGCAACACAAACCTACTTTTCGTCTTGATGAATCTGAATATTCTGGATGTTCTATAGAGATGTAATCACATGCTGTGATAGTCTGTCTGGCTTCTTTCACCTAGCACAATATCTCTAAGGTTCAACCATGTTGTAGCAAGTGTAAGGATTTTATTATTTGGATGGCAGAATACTATTCCATTGTGCACAAATATGCCACCTTCTGTCTGTGCAATTGTCAGTTGATAGACATTTGGATTATTTCTAATTTTTGACTCTTATGAACGCTACCCATGAACACTCATCTACAAGTTTTCTTATACAGACCTATGTTTTCATCTCAGTAGATATAAACCAAAAAGTGGAATTGGTGGGCTTCGTGGTAACCATGTATTTGACATTTTGAAAAACTTCTGAACTGTTTAAAAAAAAATGGCTGTACCATTTTACAACCTGAACAGAAACCCCGGAAGCCTCAATTTCTTTAGATCCTCATTGACATGTCTCCTTTTCCTCCTCCTCTTTCTTCCTCCTTCTTCTAAAGACATTCACTATCTTCATGTGTGCGAAGTAGTATCTTTTGGCTTTGATTTGCACTTTCATAGTGACTGTGGTAGACTTATTATTGTGGTCAACTTGAGCAGGAGTGCCCAGCTGAGCTGAGTTATCATGGTTCTGGGTGTAGAAGATCCACCTGAAGGTTACTGCTGACACAGCATAAAGAAGAACTAGAGCAGAAGATAGCAGCTGGCTGTTTCCCAGGAGAAACTCTGTTGCAGCTGGTTCTCCTGAGGGGAATTCGGCTGTCCTTGTTGCAGAAGGAGCTCGGGGCCTTGCTGTCATCAGGAATGGCTGCTGTTTGCTTCAGAGGAGCTCTGGTCTTCATCTCTGCTGTGAGCATCACATCCTGGCTCCAGTACATATTTCTTTCGCCTTTTAGTGCAGACACGGATGTACTCGGGACAGTGCTGTGGGCTCCCAGCCCTTGATGGGATCTTTCAGGTCTCCAGTGCATAGACAGATGTTCTGCACTCTTCCTGTATTCAGCGTGTGTGTGAGTGTTGTAACTTGTAATTGTCCCGTATTAAATCTGCTCTCTTGCAAACCATTGGCTCTAGAAATGTAACTAATACAGTGACTAATGGTGTAAAGCACAGTTTCATGCACTCATTAGTCAATGTATATACTTTCTGAAGAAATAGATATTTCAGTAGATATTGAAATCTTTTGCTTATTTTTAAATTAGGTTATTTGAGTTTTTTTTTTTTATTGTTGTAAGAGTTCCTTATTTATTAAGCATTTAAATCCCCTATCAGATATGTGAAGTGCAAATAATGTTCTTCACTCATTGGTTTGTCTTTTCACTTTCTTTATGATGTCATTTGAGTCATAGAAGTTTTTAATTTTAACTGTGTTGAATTTATCAATTTTTCTCTGCTTTTGGTGTTATATGTAATAAACTATTTCCTACCTAGAATTTTTTCTAAATGTTTTATAATTTCAGTTCCTGCATTTAGCTCTTTAATGCACTTCAATTTCTTTTATATAGTATGAAATATTATTTATATACTATTTTATTGTATGGATTTATGTTTATATAGTAAGAATTACATCTTAATTCTTGTCTCTTATTTTTTTTATTTGCCAAGAACATGTACTGGCACATTGTATACATAATGATTACATTCATCATTGTTAATTTGTACCTTTACATGATATATCTTGGTTCCCCAAACCCCTTCCACTCCCTCTCCCCTCCTTATTTACAACAGCTTTATTTCCATTTTACCCCTTTTCCTTTCTTTTCTTTTTCTCTTCCTTCTTTTCCCCCTCTAACCTTTCTAATTCTCCTCCTTTTTGAATATTATCTTTCTTTTACATAATATCTATTATACTTTTGTCCTTATTTACACTTACAGTTTCTCATATTAGAGAAACAATTTAATATGTACTCATGTGTGTCTGATTTATTTCACTTAAGAGTATGTTCTCCAGCTACATCCACTTACCTATAAATATCTCAAATTTATCCTTTTTATGGCATAGTAGTACTCCATTGTATAGAAAAACCACATCTTCTTTAGCCATTCATTAATTGTTGGGCATTCGGATTGTTTCCAAGACTTAGCTATTACAAACTGTGTTGCTATAAACATGGTTGTGCATATATCACTGTGGTACAATATTTTTAATTCTTCTGGGAAGATACCAAGCAGAGCAATAGCTGGGTCAAAAGGGACCTCTAGTTGTAGTTTTGTGAGGAATCTCCACACTGATTTCCACAGTGGTTGGACCAGACTACATTCCCATGAACAGTGGAGAAGGGTTCCTTTTTCCCCATAGTCCTGCCAGTATTTGTTATTGGTTGATTTCTTGATAATAGCCATTCTTTCTGGAGTGAGATGGAATCTTAGCGTTGTTTTGATTTGCATCTCTCGAATGACCAGTGATGTTGAACACTTCTTCATATATTTATTTGCCATTTTTATTTCTTCATCTGAGAAATGTTTATTCATTTCAGATGCCCATTTTTGGATTGAGTCTCTAAATTTGGGGGGTCTGTTTTTTTTTAATTCTTTGTATAATCTAGATGTTATACTCACCGTGTACTAAACTAAAATCGAAGTGGATCAGAGATCTGAACATTAAAATGGAAACACTAAATCTGCTGGAAGATAGAATAGGAAGAACTCTTGAAGACATAGGAGTAAGAAAAAAAATTTTGAATAAAACTCAGACTGCACGGGAAACAACAAAGGATCAGTGCTTGGGATCACATCTTATTGAGGAGCTTTTGCACAGTGAAAGAAATCGCCAACAGAGCAAGGTGAAAACCCACAGAGTGGGAAAAACTTTTTGCTAGCTATTCCTCAGACAAACATCTTAATTCTTTCTCAGGTAGATATTCGGTTGTGTCAGTATATTTGTTGAAAAGATTATTCTTTCTCCATGAAGTCATATTTTCACCCTCATAGAAAATCAATTGACAATACATGCAAAGATGTTGGGAGACCCTCAACATTATTACACTGATCTATGTCTATCCTTGTGCCCACATCATGCTATTTTGATTATTATATCCTTGAAGTTAGTTTTGAAATAAGGAAATTTGAGTCTTCTAACTTTGTTCTTTTTCAGCATTGTGTGCCCTTCACACCTGTGTACAGTAAGAATTGTAACTGGCCTTTGTCCTCAGTCCTGAGAAGTAATCGATCAAGCAATAGGAGCGTTCCTGCTATTCATGGTGGGCCACACTGGATAATGTCTCAGAGATAGTGGATAACTCAGATTCTCAGAATGGGGGTCAGAAAACCGACCAGCCCATGAGAGGAATGGGGCTTCAGTCATGTGATATCGTCCTGACTTTGGGTGGCTAGAGACAGAATTCAGTCACGTGACTAATATTTCCTTCAATAATACCTACGTGAAAGAGCCTAAATAAAAGCCACAGCTCAGCTGGGTTTCCTTGGCTGGCAGCAGATTTGGGAGAATGGCCTGATTTGCAGCCTGCAGGGTGGGAGTGAAGGTGGCTGTGGGGACCCCGCCTTACACCCAGTGTTTGAAGCAGTGTGTCCACAGAGGGCTGTGCCTTTAACCTTGAGTTTGGTTAACTACAGGTAATTTCCATATGGATTTTAGAGTAAGACTGTCCATTTGTTTGCTCTATGGGTAAATTTGGGGAACACTGTCATCTTAAAAGTATTGTCTTCTGAAGAGGGCACATCTTTCCATTTACTTAAGATTCTTTTATTTCTTTCAAAGTTTTTAAATTTCTATTTTATAAGCCTTTAGCCTCCTTGATTAAGTTTATTCCCCTTTTTTGTACTTATTTTTGTTTGTTTGGATTCTATTGTAAATGGAAATTTTTTATAATTTCATTTTTGGATCACTAATGTTACAGAGATACAATTTATTTTTGTGTATCTATCTTGTGTCTTGCAACTTTGCTGAATTCACTTATTAGTCCTAATAGTTTTAGTGAACTTCTTAGAATTTTCTATGTCATCTCAGAATAGAAATAACCTCTTCCATTCCAGTCCAGATACATTTTATTTATTTTTACTGCTCATAACGTCACAGCTCCAGTAGAGCACTGAATGGAAGGGTCAGGAGTGAACCTCCTCACCTTGCTCTTGGTCTAGAGAGACAGCAGGAAGTATACTGTCAGCTGTGAGGTTTCTGCAGGTCGCTTTTGATACGTTGAGGAAGTTTCCTTCAGGTTCTAGTTGGCTGAGTACTTTTATTAAGAAAATGTAGTAACTATTCTGTTGTGAAGAGTGAAACAGAGAAAATAAATGAAACTCTCTTTAAAACAACATTTATTCAGCTTCTTTCTTATTCTATATTGAATTGTGGGTCTCGAGGAAAGAACTCTGAATATGGACAGTAGCCAGTTAGGGGAGGCTGTTTTCCGTGCTACCATTAGAACTATGATAATAAGAAACATGGTTCTTCTGTCACTGGCGGGCTATAAATTGTCCTGAAGATACAAGGTGTGACCGAAAACTTTGGTGAATGTTAATATTTTAAAACTTATTAAAAGATGCCTTTATGAGCGTTTTGAGTTGGGCTATTGTGGCTGCCTTGATGTCCCAAAATTAATTCAAACCATTTACCTTTCATGATCATTTTTACTTTCTGGAAAGACCAGCAGACGTACAGTGCCAGACCCAGCGAATAACACAAACAAGGACACACTGCAATATTTTAACGAACTTGCCTTTCCATTGGATGGCACTCAGCAGCAGCATTCATTGTATTCTTGATCACGCCTCATAAAGATCACGCTCACAAAAGAGGACTTTCAGAACCGCTTCGGAAAGTGGAAAGAAGGACAGGATAAGTGTGTTCAGAACAAGATAGGGAGTCTCTCTATGGGCATTAATGGGAATGTGTCTTTTACTGTAACAATGTTTTTAAGTTAAACATTCACCATGTATTTTGATCACCCATTGTACTGAGGGGAAAGAATAAAGGAAAGGGCAGGTGGGGAGCAAGTTACTCCCTGCAGTACATTCCAAACCCCTCGCCCACTCCCTGAGCAAAATGGTGACAACAACTAACACACACATGCACTCTCTCTCCCTTTCTTTCTCTGTCTCGCTCTCTCTTGCTGAAAAGTAAATAAATTTTCTTCTTTGTTTGTGGCTGGTCAGAACACTAAATTATTCCTATCTCCAATGGCACTGTCCTTGACTTTGTACAATAGTGAGGAGACGCCCCCATCCGACCACTGACCTCCATCCAAATCATTTAATCAAGAAAATAGCTAGTGTGAGTGTCCCGATTTCTGAATTTATGAGAAGCAGAGGATCCCTGAATCAGAAATAATTCTTTTAGCAAAGTCCCTTTAGAGTTCAGGAAAAGGTCTTACTTCTCTATAGAAAATAATTTCTATAATTGGTGTGATATTGCAAAATATATACTAGCTCTTCATCTAGCTTCTTGGTATACTGCTCCTAAAATCCTCAGGCTCTGAAAAATAGTGTCATTCTTCATGCTGAAGAGTTACCTGGTGGCTGCAACCAGAGGTAGCTTTGGGGCAGGGCTGGTCACAGGAAAGACCAAGGTAGGACTGGATGCTGGAGACTTTCAGCCCTGCCACTGGTCCTCCAGGAGAAGGTGGGGACAAAAGCTTGAATTGATTACCAGTGGCCAATGATTTAATAAATCATGCAATGCAAAAAGCATCCATAAACCCCCAAATGACTGGGCTCTGGGAGTTTCTGTGTGGCTGTCCACAGAAGCACATGGAAGCTGTGCCCTCCACGTAGTCTTGTCCTAGCAGCAATCCTACGTGTCCTGTGTGACGAACTGGCTTCCCTGCATTCCATGAACAGCTCTAGCGAGTTAATCAAGCCCGAGGAGAAGGTTGTGGCAACTCCTATCTATAGCTGGTCCATCAGAAGTTCTGGAGGCCCGGACTTGGGAACCGTGTGGACAATGTGCAGCAGTCTTGTAAGACTGAGCCTAGTCAGTGGTGTCTGATTCTACCTTCAGGCCAGGACTAAACCGACAATGTCAGGTCTAAACCTGTTAGAGGACACACTGATGGTGTCTTTGGCTGCTAGGGGACTGCTTGCTCAGTGTGGGTGAAAAAATCTCCACCCATCTAAGGTCACAGAGGTCTTGTGACTGTTGAGTGAATGTATAGGACAAACTGAGTTTGGTTTTATCCTCTCTAGATCCACAGAATTGGTGTCAGACTGGGCTATATGTTCAACTTTCTCCAACAGGAGATGTTTAAGTGAAAGAAGTATGAGGACTGAGGACGGGCCTCCTCTATTCCTGGGATGAGTTAGTAGATTCTCCATGCCACCATGAATTATCCTAAGCAGGGACTTTGTAGCCACTTGACCCCACTACACAAGAAAGAAATTTAAAACAGAGACTCAGAGAGGAGCTGTGGAAGAGACAGCCCTGCTAGAATATTCACTTACAAAAAGACGAATCTCTCATTACGCTGTTGCTGTATCATCTTCTATAAGTGACACAAACTCGGTTGGATCTTGTATATCTGGTCTGAGGCTTTGCCAGGCCACAGGCTGCCTTGCAGAAAGCAGTTAAGAATGACTGGCAAAAAACGATCCTAAGCAACAGGGGAAAACCAGGGAGCATCACAGTCCCTGATATAAAACTATATTATAGAGCTACAGTATTAAAAACAGCATGGTACTGGCAAAAAGACAGACCTGAGGATCAATGGAATAGATTGGAGGATACAGAAACAACCCCAAACACACTCAAATACCTCATCTTTGACAAAGGAGCCAAACACCCTCACTGGAAGAAGGATAGCCTATTTAACAAATGGTGCTGCAAAAACTGGCTAACCACATGTCGAAAATTAAAACTAGATATATGTCTCTCACCATGTACTAAACTCAAATCAAAGTGGATCAAAGATCTAAACATTAAAACAGAAACATTAAATTTACTAGAGAATAGAATAGGAAGAACCCTCGAAGACATAGGGGTAGGAAAAAAATGTATGAACAGAACCCACACTGCACAGGAAACAATACAAAGAATCGGTGCTTGGGACCACATGCTATTAAAAAGCTTTTGCACAGCAAAAGAAATCACTGGTAGAGTAGGGCGAAAACCCACAGACTGGGAAAAAATTTTTGCTAGCTATCCATCAGACAAAGGTCTAACATCTAGAATATACAAAGAACTCAAAAAAATTAAACCTCCCAAATTTAAAGACCCAATCCAAAAATGGGCAACTGAAATGAATAAACATTTCTCAGATGAAGAAATAAAAATGGCAAATAAGTATATGAAAAAATGTTCAACATCACTAGTCATTCGAGAGGTGCAAATCAAAACAACGTTAAGATTCCACCTCACTCCAGAAAGAACCACATATATGGAAAAATCAACCAATAACAAATGCTGGCGGGGCTGTGGGGAAAAAGGAACACTCCTCCACTGTTGGTGGGAATGTAGACTGGTCCAGCCACTGTGGAAATCAATATGGAGATTTCTCAAAAAACTACAACTGGAGGTTCCATTTGACCCAGCTATTCCCCTACTGGGGATCTTCCCAGAAGAATTAAAATCGT